>CAXFZR010000338.1:17500-30000 GCA_964007535.1 Brachyptera risi
GTACGACATTTTTTTCTAACAGTGCTCTTACAACCTTATTTTCTCATCTCCGAGACTGTTCGATCGGCCTTATGGGAATTTAACATTGAAAAGTTCTTATAGTGCTCGTACGACATTTTTTTCTAACAGTGCTCTTACAACCTTATTTTCTCATCTCCGAGACTGTTCGATCGGCCTTATGGGAATTTAACATTGAAAAGTTCTTATAGTGCTCGTACGACATTTTTTTCTAACAGTGCTCTTACAACCTTATTTTCTCATCTCCGAGACTGTTCGATCGGCCTTATGGGAATTTAACATTGAAAAGTTCTTATAGTGCTCGTACGACATTATTTTCTCATAGTGCTCTTCGGTTTTGGGACTTGTCTTTTTTCGATCGGTCTTATGAGAATTTAACATTGAAAGGTTCTTATAGTGCTCTTACGACATTATTCTCTCATAGTGCTCTTCGGCTTCGGGACTTGTCGAATTTCGATCGTGTTTTGGTCTTGTGGGAATTTAACATGGAAAACAACTTATAATTGATGTGTAAGTCGCATATATGCAACGTCCGCGCCGGAGACAAGCCGACGGTTCGACTCATCGCCGAGTCACATATGTGCGACTTTCCCCCCGGGTTAATGCGACTTTGTTGTCATTTTTTCGGGGTCTCAACGGCGTTCCGTAATGATTACCAAGGTTTATTGGTGCCGGCGTTTTTCTCTCGAAAATACGGAAAGACAAGCGTATGGCTTATCTCGATGAAGTCGCACATTGGCGACGCCCACGGGACTTGTTTGTTTTCACTCGATATGAGACTCTGTCATAGAATCGACAAGAGGAGTGCCAGAAAGACGAGTGTTCGACTCCCGGGACGGTGACGAGCTCTTCTCGCGGTTCACGCTCGACATGATCGAAAAGAAAGTCATTCAGGGTGTAATGACGACCGAAAATCGAATCCACGTAGGAGAACGAGCGATTGTACATGCTCGACACGAATGAACCATCATGCAACTTGGTCTCAAACTAAGAAATGATCACTAATGTATTATTCCTGATGACTTACGAATAATTGTGAAACATTCATCTTCATACACTTCTGATCCGATGATGCACGACATTCGTCGTCAGTCGAACTCGTGATGAAGATCGGGGTAGTGTATGCTAAAGGCACCCCGGTCTGTTTTCCAAATCGAAAAGAAAAATTGACGAATCCAGTTGAAGATTCGTTTATGAATAACTCGTGAACCGTTCGTTTGAACGATAATCTACAAGAACAAGTTCATGACTGCTTTCTCGATGTGATTACGAATATTGTATCCAATCGAACATCTAACGAGATAAGTGAAAGTCATTCAGGGTGTAATGACGACCGAAAATCGAATCCACGTAGGAGAACGAGCGTTTGTGCATGCTCGACACGAATGAACCATCATGCAACTTGGTCTCAAACTAAGAAATGATCCCTAATGTATTATTCCTGATGACTTACGAATAATTGTGAAACTTTCATCTTCATACACTTCTGATCCGATGATGCAAGACATTTATCGTCAGTCGAACTCGTGATGAAGATCGGGGTAGTGTATGCGAAAAGCACCCCGGTATGTTTTCCAAATCGAAAAGAAAAAATAACAAATCCAGTTGAAGATTCGTTTATGAATAACTCGTAAACCGTTCGTTTGAACGATAATCTACAGGAACAAGTTCATGATTGCTTTCTCGATGTGATTACGAATCTTCCATTCAATCGAACATCCAACGAGATAATTGATGTGTTTTCATCAAAGTTGCATATGGCCGAGACTGTTCGATCGGCCTTATGGGAATTTAACATTGAAAAGTTCTTATAGTGCTCGTACGACATTTTTTTCTAACAGTGCTCTTACAACCTTATTTTCTCATCTCCGAGACTGTTCGATCGGCCTTATGGGAATTTAACATTGAAAAGTTCTCATAGTGCTCGTACGACATTTTTTTCTAACAGTGCTCTTACAACCTCAATTTCTCATCTCCGAGACTGTTCGATCGGCCTTATGGGAATTTAACATTGAAAAGTTCTCATAGTGCTCGTACGACATTTTTTTCTAACAGTGCTCTTGCAACCTTATTTTCTCATCTCCGAGACTGTTCGATCGGCCTTATGGGAATTTAACATTGAAAAGTTCTTATAGTGCTCGTACGACATTTTTTTCTAACAGTGCTCTTCGGCTTCGGGACTTGGCGTTTTTCGATCAGTCTTATGAGAATTTAACATTGAATAGTTCTTATAGTGCTCTTTCACATTATTTTTTCGATCGGTCTTATGAGAATTTAACATTGGAAATTTCTCATAGTGCTCTTACAACCTTATTTTCTCATCTCCGAGACTGTTCGATCGGCCTTATGGGAATTTAACATTGAAAAGTTCTTATAGTGCTCGTACGACATTTTTTTCTAACAGTGCTCTTACAACCTTAATTTCTCATCTCCGAGACTGTTCGATCGGCCTTATGGGAATTTAACATTGAAAAGTTCTTATAGTGCTCGTACGACATTTTTTTCTAACAGTGCTCTTACAACCTTATTTTCTCATCTCCGAGACTGTTCGATCGGCCTTATGGGAATTTAACATTGAAAAGTTCTTATAGTGCTCGTACGACATTTTTTCCTAACAGTGCTCTTCGGCTTCGGGACTTGGCGTTTTTCGATCAGTCTTATGAGAATTTAACATTGAATAGTTGTTATAGTGCTCTTGCACATTATTTTCTCATAGTGCTCGTCGCTTTCGGGACTTGTGATTTTTCGATCGGTCTTATGGCAATTTAACATTGGAAATTTCTTATAGTGCTTTTACGACATATTTTTCTAACAGTGCTCTTGGGCTTCGGTACTTGGTGTTTTTCGATCGGTCTTATGAGAATTTAACATTGGAGATTTCTCATAGTGCTCTTACAACCTTATTTTCTCATCTCCGAGACTGTTCGATCGGCCTTATGGGAATTTAACATTGAAAAGTTCTTATAGTGCTCGTACGACATTTTTTTCTAACAGTGCTCTTACAACCTTAATTTCTCATCTCCGAGACTGTTCGATCGGCCTTATGGGAATTTAACATTGAAAAGTTCTTATAGTGCTCGTACGACATTTTTTTCTAACAGTGCTCTTACAACCTCAATTTCTCATCTCCGAGACTGTTCGATCGGCCTTATGGGAATTTAACATTGAAAAGTTCTTATAGTGCTCGTACGACATTTTTTTCTAACAGTGCTCTTACAACCTCAATTTCTCATCTCCGAGACTGTTCGATCGGCCTTATGGGAATTTAACATTGAAAAGTTCTCATAGTGCTCGTACGACATTTTTTTCTAACAGTGCTCTTACAACCTTATTTTCTCATCTCCGAGACTGTTCGATCGGCCTTATGGGAATTTAACATTGAAAAGTTCTTATAGTGCTCGTACGACATTTTTTTCTAACAGTGCTCTTACAACCTCAATTTCTCATCTCCGAGACTGTTCGATCGGCCTTATGGGAATTTAACATTGAAAAGTTCTTATAGTGCTCGTACGACATTTTTTTCTAACAGTGCTCTTACAACCTTATTTTCTCATCTCCGAGACTGTTCGATCGGCCTTATGGGAATTTAACATTGAAAAGTTCTTATAGTGCTCGTACGACATTTTTTTCTAACAGTGCTCTTACAACCTCAATTTCTCATCTCCGAGACTGTTCGATCGGCCTTATGGGAATTTAACATTGAAAAGTTCTCATAGTGCTCGTACGACATTTTTTTCTAACAGTGCTCTTACAACCTTATTTTCTCATCTCCGAGACTGTTCGATCGGCCTTATGGGAATTTAACATTGAAAAGTTCTTATAGTGCTCGTACGACATTTTTTTCTAACAGTGCTCTTACAACCTCAATTTCTCATCTCCTAGACTGTTCGATCGGCCTTATGGGAATTTAACATTGAAAAGTTCTCATAGTGCTCGTACGACATTTTTTTCTAACAGTGCTCTTACAACCTTATTTTCTCATCTCCGAGACTGTTCGATCGGCCTTATGGGAATTTAACATTGAAAAGTTCTTATAGTGCTCGTACGACATTTTTTTCTAACAGTGCTCTTCGGCTTCGGGACTTGGCGTTTTTCGATCAGTCTTATGAGAATTTAACATTGAATAGTTCTTATAGTGCTCTTTCACATTATTTTTTCGATCGGTCTTATGAGAATTTAACATTGGAAATTTCTCATAGTGCTCTTACAACCTTAATTTCTCATCTCCGAGACTGTTCGATCGGCCTTATGGGAATTTAACATTGAAAAGTTCTTATAGTGCTCGTACGACATTTTTTTCTAACAGTGCTCTTCGGCTTCGGGACTTGGCGTTTTTCGATCAGTCTTATGAGAATTTAACATTGGAAATTTCTCATAGTGCTCTTACAACCTTATTTTCTCATCTCCGAGACTGTTCGATCGGCCTTATGGGAATTTAACATTGAAAAGTTCTTATAGTGCTCGTACGACATTTTTTTCTAACAGTGCTCTTCGGCTTCGGGACTTGGCGTTTTTCGATCAGTCTTATGAGAATTTAACATTGGAAATTTCTCATAGTGCTCTTACAACCTTATTTTCTCATCTCCGAGACTGTTCGATCGGCCTTATGGGAATTTAACATTGAAAAGTTCTTATAGTGCTCGTACGACATTTTTTTCTAACAGTGCTCTTCGGCTTCGGGACTTGACGTTTTTCGATCAGTCTTATGAGAATTCAACATTGAATAGTTTCGGCTTCGGTACTTGGCGTTTTTCGATCTTCATACACTTCTGATCCGATGTTGCACGACATTTATCGTCAGTCGAACTCGTGATGAAGATCGGGGTAGTGTATGCGAAAAGCACCCCGGTATGTTTTCCAAATCGAATAGAAAAATTAACAAATCCAGTTGAAGATTCGTTTATGAATAACTCGTAAACCGTTCGTTTGAACGATAATCTACAAGAACAAGTTCATGATTGCTTTCTCGATGTGATTACGAATCTTCCATTTAATCGAACATCCAACGAGATAATTGATGTGTTTTCATGAAAGTTGCATATCGCCGAGACTGTTCGATCGGCCTTATGGGAATTTAACATTGAAAAGTTCTTATAGTGCTCGTACGACATTTTTTTCCAACAGTGCTCTTGGGCTTCGGTACTTGGTGTTTTCCGATCGGTCTTATGAGAATTTAACATTGGAAATTTCTCATAGTGCTCTTACGACATTAGTTTCTCATGGTGCTCTTCGACTCCGAGACTGTTCGATCGGCCTTATGGGAATTTAACATTGAAAAGTTCTTATAGTGCTCGAACGACATTTTTTTTTGTGGGAATTCAACATGGAAGACAACTTATAATTGATGTGTAAGTCGCATATATGCAACGTCCGCGCCGGAGACAAGCCGACGGTTTGACTCATCGCCGAGTCGCCAATGTGCGACTTTCCCCCCGGGTTAGTGCGACGTTTTTATCATTTTTTCGGGGTCTCAACGGCGTTCCGTAATGATCACCAAGGTTTATTGGTGCCGGCGTTTTTCTCTCGAAAATACAGAAAGACAAGCGTATGGCTTATCTCGATGAAGTCGCACATTGGCGACGCCCACGGGACTTGTGTTTGTTTTCACTCGATATGAGACTCTGTCATAGAATCGACAAGAAGGGTGCCAGAAAGACGAGTGTTCGACTCCCGGGCCAGTGACGAGCTTTCCTCACGAAGCAAGTGCGCTAACGACTCGGCCACTGTGCCGGTGGCCCACCGCTTGGGTGGTGAAAAAAGTGATCGAGACGCGTGGCCGAGAGTGGTAACACTCTGAACCGTCATTCGGGAGACCGGGGTTCGATTCCCGCCATGGTCGACCATTCTGACAGGGGTTTTTCGTGGTTATTCATCATCATTCACCGACGCCAATAGATCGTAGCCATCGGTATGGTGCGTCGTTGAAACGTCGTGAAAATGTTACCTTTTTGCTGAAACCCACGTTGCCAATGTCATGTGAGAAAGAAAAAAAAATCGAAATTTCCGAAAAAAAAATTGAAAAAAACCAAAAAAATGAAAATAAAAATAAAAATTGTCCCATCGAGTTTTTTTTCGGTTTAGTTTTGCGGAAAAATGTTCTGTGAGAGAAAAAAAAAAATCAAAATTTTTTTGGGGAAAATTTGGAAAAAAAAAAATTTGGAAAAAAAAAAAAGGACTCTGCCAAAATTTGGACTTGGGGTTAGGTTGGTAGAGCACTGTTAGCCCTAAGGTTGGTCGAGCACTATGATTTTAGAAAAGTCGAAAACTGTCCAAAAGTCGAAATGCCGGTCGATGGGCACTTCTGTACCATTTTGTCGGACTTATAACCAACTGTGCTCGTTTCCCAGGCTGGAGCTCAGCTCGAGTCCGAGGGCCAAATAATGGCGGTGAAATTTTCATTCTGTACCATTTTGTCGGACTTATAACTCACTGTGCATGAAAATCGACGAAATATCTTCTATAAGGGGTAGTACCTAGAGCCGAAGCCAAAAGCCCGGCAGCCGAAAGCGAATGCAGGTTAAGTTCTGGTATCGCTCTTCTTCTAGGGATGCCCCCCAAAAACGCAAAGGTCTATGAAACAATATATGCGATCGAACGCAATTTTCGATCGACCGACGAAGCTTGATCGATCGTCGAACCGGTAATGTTGGGTTAGCTGGGCCTCAAACATTTGCCGAGACGAGTATGGTTTCGCGGCAACGCTGCCACTGGCACGCGGTATCGTCGACCACGGTCGGACGAAATGAAAACGCAATGGTCCGAGACTGGGCTCGGTCGGCGGGGATAGTACCTAGAGCCGGAGCCAAAAGCCCGGCAGCCGAAAGCGAATGCAGGTTAAGTTCTGGTATCGCTCTTCTTCTAGGGAAGCCCCCCAAAAACGCAAAGGTCTATGAAACAATATATGCGATCGAACGCAATTTTCGATCGACCGACGAAGCTTGATCGATCGTCGAACCGGTAATGTTGGGTTAGCTTGGCCTCAAACATTTGCCGAGACGAGTATGGTTTCGCGGCAACGCTGCCACTCGCACGCGGTATCGTCGACCACGGTCGGACGAAATGAAAACGCAATGGTCCGAGGCTGGGCTCGGTCGGCGGGGACAGTACCTAGAGCCGGAGCCAAAAGCCCGGCAGCAGAAAGCGAATGCAGGTTAAGTTCTGGTATCGCTCTTCTTCTAGGGAAGCCCCCCCAAAACGCAAAGGTCTATGAAACAATATGTGCGATCGAACGCAATTTTCGATCGACCGACGAAGCTTGATCGATCGTCGAACCGGTAATGTTGGGTTAGCTTGGCCTCAAACATTTGCCGAGACGAGTATGGTTTCGCGGCAACGCTGCCACTCGCACGCGGTATCGTCGACCACGGTCGGACGAAATGGAAACGCAATGGTCCGAGGCTGGGCTCGGTCGGCGGGGATAGTACCTAGAGCCGGAGCCAAAAGCCCGGCAGCAGAAAGCGAATGCAGGTTAAGTTCTGGTATCGCTCTTCTTCTAGGGAAACCCCGCGGGAACACGGTGGTCTAGGAACACGGTCGGACGAAATGAAAACGCTATGGTCCGAGGCTGGGCTCGGTCGGCGGGGATAGTACCTAGAGCCGGAGCCAAAAGCCCGGCAGCAGAAAGCGAATGCAGGTTAAGTTCTGGTATCGCTCTTCTTCTAGGGAAACCCCGCGGGGGAACACAGTGGTCTAGGAACACGGTCGGACGAAATGAAAACGCAATGGTCCGAAGCTGGGCTCGGTCGGCGGAGGTAGTACCTAGAGCCGGAGCCAAAAGCCCGGCAGCAGAAAGCGAATGCAGGTTAAGTTCTGGTATCGCTCTTCTTCTAGGGAAACCCCCCGGGAACACAGTGGTCGCAATGCAGTCGCTTGCCCAGTGGACCCCGACATTACTTGGGATAAACGAGAAAGCGAGGTTTCTGTTCGATGCCATAACCTAAAGAGAGTGAGGATATGGCTAGAACCCGGCAATGCCGTGAGCTCCCTGCGAGAGCAGCGTTCACTGGCGGCAAATGGTAGCGAGCAGAGTGTAGGTTCGCCACGAACCGAGCGGAAATGAATATCGAGAGATTGAACCGACATATGTGCTTGCACATACCGAGGAAATGAGAGATTTGACGTACGAAACGCAATTTGAATGCGAGTCGGCCGGGCGCGAGTGGCGTCCGCGGTTTCGACCGCTCGATCATCTGAAAATAGAATAAAATGGGGTCGGCCGGGCGCACGTGGCGTCCGCGGTACCGACCGCAGAGCTGGAGCAAGCTCTCTGGTTGATCCTGCCAGTAGTGATATGCTTGTCCCAAAGATTAAGCCATGCAAGTCTAAGTGCAAGCCAAAAAATACGGTGAAACCGCGAATGGCTCATTAAATCAGTTATGGTTCCTTAGATATGAGACCTATAGTACGTGGATAACTGTGGTAATTCTAGAGCTAATACATGCAAACAAAGTTCCGACTCGAGAGGGGAAGAACGCTCTTATTAGATCAAAACCAATCGGCGGCGCTTCGGCGTTGGTCGCATTGATTTGGTGACTCTGGATAACCACTAAGCGGATCGCACGGTCTCGCACCGGCGACGCATCTAACAAATGTCTGCCTTATCAACTGTCGATGGTGCGTTCTACGCCTACCATGGTTGTAACGGGTAACGGGGAATCAGGGTTCGATTCCGGAGAGGGAGCCTGAGAAACGGCTACCACATCTAAGGAAGGCAGCAGGCGCGCAAATTACCCACTCCCGGCACGGGGAGGTAGTGACGAAAAATACCGATACGGGACTCATCCGAGGCCTCGTAATCGGAATGGGTGGAACATAAATACATTGACGAGTATCCATTGGAGGGCAAGTCTGGTGCCAGCAGCCGCGGTAATTCCAGCTCCAATAGCGTATATTAAAGTTGTTGCGGTTAAAAAGCTCGTAGTTGGGCGTGTGTCCCACGCCGTCGGTCCATCGCAAGACGATGCGTACCGGCGGTACAAGCAAGTGGGGCATCTTGCCGGTGGCACGCTGGTCCCGTGCGCGCCTCGTCCGCGAAAGCGGCGGAGCGTCTCGGGTTGCCGGTGCCATGTCACTCGCCTCGGCGCTTTTCTATCGGGCGTCTTGGCGGGCCGGCACGTTTACTTTGATCAAATTAGAGTGCTAAAAGCAGGCAGTGACGCCTGAATATTGTATGTACGGAATAATTGAAGATGATCTCGGTTCTATTTTTATTGGTTTTCTGAACCTGAGATAATGATCGATGAAAACGAATGAGGGCATTCGTATCGCGACGTTAGAGGTGAAATTCTTGGATCGTCGCCAGACGGACAGGAGCGAAGGCTTTTGCCAAGTACGTCTTTGTTAATCAAGAACGAAAGTTAGAGGTTCGAAGGCGATCAGATACCGCCCTAGTTCTAACCATAAACGATGTCAACTAGCGATCCGCCGGGGTTCTCTCTCAAAGACTCGGCGGGCAGCTTTCGGGAAACCAAAGTGTTTGGGTTCCGGGGGAAGTATAGTTGCAAAGCTGAAACTTAAAGGAATTGACGGAAGGGCACCACCAGGAGTGGAGCCTGCGGCTTAATTTGACTCAACACGGGAAACCTCACCAGGCCCGGACACTGGAAGGACAGACAGATTGATGGCTCTTTCTAGATTCAGTGGTTGGTGGTGCATGGCCGTTCTTAGTTGGTGGAGCGATTTGTCTGGTTAATTCCGATAACGAACGAGATTCTAGCCTGCTAACTAGTCGCAAAAATAACGACATCCTTGGTGCTGTCGGCGACGCGATCAAACTCTTCTTAGAGGGACCGGCGAGCTGAGAGCCGCACGAGATTGAGCAATAACAGGTCTGTGATGCCCTTAGATGTTCTGGGCCGCACGCGCGCTACACTGAAGGCATCAACGTGTGTTTTATCCTTGGCCGAGAGGTCCGGGTAACCCGCTGAAACGCCTTCGTGCTAGGGATTGGGGCTTGCAATTGTTCCCCACGAACGAGGAATTCCCCGTAAGCGCGAGTCATAAGCTCGCGTTGACTACGTCCCTGCCCTTTGTACACACCGCCCGTCGCTACTACCGATTGAATGATTTGGCGAGGTCTTTGGACTGTCGCATGACGGCGCACGCAAGTGCCCGTCGATGTCGATGGGAAGCTGATCGAGCTTGGTTATTTAGAGGAAGTAAAAGTCGTAACAAGGTTTCCGTAGGTGAACCTGCGGAAGGATCATTGTTTTTCGAATCATTTCGAAAAGACCCATCGATCGAACCTCGAAAGATGGTAAATATCGGACAGCAATAATATTGTTGTCCGGTCGCGTTGACTCGGCGGGCGCAAGTGGCGACTCGGCCGGGAACGCAAAACCCGTTCGTCGGGTTCTCGTCGAAATCTCTCTGGCGATTTCGAATGGTGCAACAATAGCGAACGTTGGGAGACCAACTTTGTGGGACCCGCCTGTGGACAAGCTCGCGCGTGCTCTGCGGCCTGGCGCTCTCGGATATTCGGAGCAGGGACGATCGCATCAGTATCCCGTCGCTGATCGACCCCCTGTAGACCGTACAATAAATCCCCGACGCCAGATGTCGTCTAGATCTCGCACACTAGACCCGGCCGTGGACCATTGGCGGCCTGGCGCCCTCGGATAATAATCGGAGCAGGGACCATCGCATCAGCCCCGCTGATCGACCCTGTAGACCGTACACACATATATATATCCCTGACGCCAGATGTCGTCATCTCGCACCAACATTCGGCTGTGGACAAGCTCGCGCGTTTTGCGGCCTGGCGCCCTCGGCGGATTAATCATCGGAGCAGGGGACTGATCGACCCTGTAGACCGTACAGAAATCCCCGACGACGCCAGATGCCGTCATCTCTCGCACTAGACCCGCCGTTGTAAAGCATGTGCCGAGTGCACGTTAAACCAAATACTCTATAAATATCTATTTCGATAATGGCGGTCGTCGGGCGAAAGCCCGGCGGTCGCGGTAAAAACATGCAAAAACGCATCACCCTGAACGGTGGATCACTTGGCTTGTGGGTCGATGAAGAACGCAGCAAATGGCGCGTCAAAGTGTGAACTGCAAGACACATGAACATTGACGTTTCGAACGCACATTGCGGTCCTTGAGATAATCTCCTGGACCACGCCTGACTGAGGGTCGTTCACATACATATGACGACAAAACATGCGCTCGCGCGTGCGGCCGCGCCAACCGGATAGCCCGGTTGTTGCCGGTGTATTGAGGGTGTCGTCCCACCATCGAACTGGTAACACACAGTCGAAGGGGGACGTCCCTCTAAGAATGGGTCACGTACCGCCAGAGTGCGGCGAGTTCGGGCAAGCGTGTCCGTGCGAGCGTGGTGATCCTTGACCGGATCGACAGCCACGCTTCGCCCGGCCGCAGATAACCCCGGGCTCGTTTGTGCGAGTTGCGTACACGATGAGCGACCATACATATAACTCATAATAGACGACCTCAGTTCAGGTGAGATCACCCGCTGAATTTAAGCATATTAATAAGCGGAGGAAAAGAAACTAACTAGGATTCCCTTAGTAGCTGCGAGCGAACAGGGAAGAGCCCAGCACTGAATCCCACGCGCTACGATCGCGTAGGGAAATGTAGTGTGCGGGAGGATCCGATCATCTCGCGCGAGTGCACCAGTCAAAGTCCATCTTGAAAGTGGCCACAACCCGTAGAGGGTGCCAGGCCCGTAGGACGGTGTCCATCTCGCGCGAAAGGATCTCTCCCTAGAGTCGGGTTGCTTGAGAGTGCAGCTCTAAGTGGGTGGTAAACTCCATCTAAGGCTAAATATGACCACAAGACCGATAGCGAACAAGTACCGTGAGGGAAAGTTGAAAAGAACTTTGAAGAGAGAGTTCAAGAGTACGTGAAACCGTTCGGGGGTAAACGGACGAAAGCTGGAAAATCGAATCGGGAGATTCAATCTCGCCGGGTGGCGTTGAGAGATGGCCGCCGATGAGGCACCTGCGCCCGCGCGCAACGTCTGTACATATATTTATTGTTGTGCCGGGCAGCGTTTACTTTATTCCTAGTGTCTCACGGTGCGTGCTACCGCTCTCGCCACATGACGAGTTGTACTTCTCCCGTTGTAGTACGCCGCTACCCGTTGGTCGCTGGTCCAAGGCCCGCCGAGGAGCCGTCTTAAAGGTCGTCGGGCCCAGCCCGATGCACCCGGCAGACGACCGTGCGGTGTCCCGGCCAGCTCGGCCGACGGTATCAGAGCGATTCGAAAAGAACTCCGACCATGGAGCGGACCCGTTCGCGGGCCACGTATCGCGTGCGCGGCGCTCTAACCAGCGCATTGCCCGACCCGTCTTGAAACACGGACCAAGGAGTCTAACATGTGCGCGAGTCATTGGGACCGTACTAAACCTATAGGCGTAATGAAAGTGAATGCCGGTCACTTCGGTGGCCGGCTAGGGGGAAGATGCCCGACGTCCCTGGCGGCGCTTGGGCCGCACTCCCGGGGTGTCTCTTGGTCCT
>CAXFZR010000339.1:0-15000 GCA_964007535.1 Brachyptera risi
TTTAATAACATAATAACGTACATCTATCCGTAACTAAGCAGTTGTTTTTCTGTGCTGGCAACGGAGAAAAGAACAGCCAGTCTGCATGTCATTAGGCCTATCCTGTCCGCAAGCAGCGCCTCGGCCTCAGTCATGTTCGACCGGTGGTTCTACGGGTGGGAACAACACTGACGATTACGGGGTGTCGACCCTTCAAGCAACACGCCGAAGATCGTGGTAAAGTAGAGGCAAAATAAGGATTCCAAACGATTGTGAGTATTCTTTGGAGGCCATTACAATATTCTGTATTTATATTTCGACGAATAATGTCACCGGCACATGCAGCGTAGTGGTTAACGCACTCGCTTCACTGTGGCCCGGTTCGATCCCCGCACTGTCTATCTTCAAAAGGGTTTTTTCGTGGTTTTCCTCTGTAGTCTAGGCTGATTCCGGGATGGTTCCTACATTATAGGCCACGACCGCTTCCTTCCCACAATCCTTCCAATTACCCATAAAACCTTCATCTCATTAATAATTCATTCGACGCCAATAGATCTTAGTCATCATTACAGTGTGTCGTTAACCCCCCCCCCCCAAAAAAAAACGAATATTGATATTTATTTTCCAAATTTTAGAGAAAACTAGAAATCATCTCTTCTAAATTTCAGAAATTAAAATTAATTTTTCTATCCCCAAGAGTCCATGAGTTATGACGTAGGCATGACCGATTCTGTACATAGGAACATAAACAGAATCACGTAATGTCTACGTCACGACTCAGAAAAAGAGCAGAGTCCTAGAGTAGACCTACAAATGAATAAATTATAATTTCTGGAATAATTGAAGTGATGATTTCTAGTTTTTCTCTGAACTTAGGAGAATGAATATTGTCATTATTCCATACAATTTAGTTTCAAGGTTATGACGTCCTTTGATATTGACGATTGGGAGTTTTGTTAAAGGACATCAAAACACTGAAACTAGATTTTGACGAATAATGACGGTATTTTTTTTTGTCTAATTTTAGAGAAAACTAAAAATCACAACCTCGATTGTGGAAATTTATATTTATTTATTCGTCTAGCTATCAGGACGCTGCCCTGAGTCGTGACGTAGACATTACTCGATTCTGTTCATGTTTCTATACAGAATCGGTAATGCCCACGTCATGACTCATGATCCCTGAGTCGTGACGTAGACATTACTCGATTCTGTTCATGTTTCTATACAGAATCGGTAATGCCCACGTCATGACTCATGATCCCTGAGTCGTGACGTAGACATTACTCGATTCTGTTCATGTTTCTATACAGAATCGGTAATGCCCACGTCATGACTCATGATCCCTGAGTCGTGACGTAGACATTACTCGATTCTGTTCATGTTTCTATACAGAATCGGTAATGCCCACGTCATGACTCATGATCCCTGAGTCGTGACGTAGACATTACTCGATTCTGTTCATGTTTCTATACAGAATCGGTAATGCCCACGTCATGACTCATGATCCCTGAGTCGTGACGTAGACATTACTCGATTCTGTTCATGTTTCTATACAGAATCGGTAATGCCCACGTCATGACTCATGATCTCTGAGTCGTGACGTAGACATTACTCGATTCTGTTCATGTTTCTATACAGAATCGGTAATGCCTACGTCATGACTCATGATCTCTGAGTCGTGACGTAGACATTACTCGATTCTGTTCATGTTTCTATACAGAATCGGTAATGCCCACGTCATGACTCATGATCCCTGAGTCGTGACGTAGACATTACTCGATTCTGTTCATGTTTCTATACAGAATCGGTAATGCCCACGTCATGACTCATGATCCCTGAGTCGTGACGTAGACATTACTCGATTCTGTTCATGTTTCTATACAGAATCGGTAATGCCTACGTCATGACTCATGATCTCTGAGTCGTGACGTAGACATTACTCGATTCTGTTCATGTTCCCAAACAGAATCGGTAATGCCCACGTCATGACTCATGATCCCTGAGTCGTGACGTAGACATTACTCGATTCTGTTCATGTTTCTATACAGAATCGGTAATGCCCACGTCATGACTCATGATCTCTGAGTCGTGACGTAGACATTACTCGATTCTGTTCATGTTTCTATACAGAATCGGTAATGCCCACGTCATGACTCATGATCCCTGAGTCGTGACGTAGACATTACTCGATTCTGTTCATGTTTCTATACAGAATCGGTAATGCCCACGTCATGACTCATGATCTCTGAGTCGTGACGTAGACATTACTCGATTCTGTTCATGTTTCTATACAGAATCGGTAATGCCCACGTCATGACTCATGATCTCTGAGTCGTGACGTAGACATTACTCGATTCTGTTCATGTTTCTATACAGAATCGGTAATGCCCACGTCATGACTCATGATCTCTGAGTCGTGACGTAGACATTACTCGATTCTGTTCATGTTTCTATACAGAATCGGTAATGCCCACGTCATGACTCATGATCCCTGAGTCGTGACGTAGACATTACTCGATTCTGTTCATGTTTCTATACAGAATCGGTAATGCCCACGTCATGACTCATGATCCCTGAGTCGTGACGTAGACATTACTCGATTCTGTTCATGTTTCTATACAGAATCGGTAATGTCCACGTCATGACTCATGATCCCTGAGTCGTGACGTAGACATTACTCGATTCTGTTCATGTTTCTATACAGAATCGGTAATGCCCACGTCATGACTCATGATCCCTGAGTCGTGACGTAGACATTACTCGATTCTGTTCATGTTTCTATACAGAATCGGTAATGCCCACGTCATGACTCATGATCCCTGAGTCGTGACGTAGACATTACTCGATTCTGTTCATGTTTCTATACAGAATCGGTAATGCCCACGTCATGACTCATGATCCCTGAGTCGTGACGTAGACATTACTCGATTCTGTTCATGTTTCTATACAGAATCGGTAATGCCCACGTCATGACTCATGATCTCTGAGTCGTGACGTAGACATTACTCGATTCTATTCATGTTCCCAAACAGAATCGGTAATGTCTACGTCATGACTCATGATCTCTGAGTCGTGACGTAGACATTACTCGATTCTGTTCATGTTTCTATACAGAATCGGTAATGCCCACGTCATGACTCATGATCCCTGAGTCGTGACGTAGACATTACTCGATTCTGTTCATGTTTCTATACAGAATCGGTAATGCCCACGTCATGACTCATGATCCCTGAGTCGTGACGTAGACATTACTCGATTCTATTCATGTTTCTATACAGAATCGGTAATGCCCACGTCATGACTCATGATCCCTGAGTCGTGACGTAGACATTACTCGATTCTGTTCATGTTTCTATACAGAATCGGTAATGCCCACGTCATGACTCATGATCCCTGAGTCGTGACGTAGACATTACTCGATTCTATTCATGTTTCTATACAGAATCGGTAATGCCCACGTCATGACTCATGATCCCTGAGTCGTGACGTAGACATTACTCGATTCTGTTCATGTTTCTATACAGAATCGGTAATGTCTACGTCATGGACGCTGCCCTGAGTCGTGACGTAGACATTACTCGATTCTATTCATGTTTCTATACAGAATCGGTAATGCCCACGTCGTGACTCATGATCTCTGAGTCGTGACGTAGACATTACTCGATTCTGTTCATGTTTCTATACAGAATCGGTAATGCCCACGTCATGACTCATGATCCCTGATTCTTCACGTAGACATTACTCGATTCTGTTCATGTTTCTATACAGAATCGGTAATGCCCACGTCATGACTCATGATCCCTGAGTCGTGACGTAGACATTACTCGATTCTGTTCATGTTTCTATACAGAATCGGTAATGCCCACGTCATGACTCATGATCCCTGAGTCGTGACGTAGACATTACTCGATTCTGTTCATGTTTCTATACAGAATCGGTAATGCCCACGTCATGACTCATGATCCCTGAGTCGTGACGTAGACATTACTCGATTCTGTTCATGTTTCTATACAGAATCGGTAATGCCCACGTCATGACTCATGATCTCTGAGTCGTGACGTAGACATTACTCGATTCTGTTCATGTTTCTATACAGAATCGGTAATGCCCACGTCATGACTCATGATCTCTGAGTCGTGACGTAGACATTACTCGATTCTGTTCATGTTTCTATACAGAATCGGTAATGCCTACGTCATGACTCATGATCCCTGAGTCGTGACGTAGACATTACTCGATTCTGTTCATGTTTCTATACAGAATCGGTAATGCCCACGTCATGACTCATGATCTCTGAGTCGTGACGTAGACATTACTCGATTCTGTTCATGTTTCTATACAGAATCGGTAATGCCCACGTCATGACTCATGATCTCTGAGTCGTGACGTAGACATTACTCGATTCTGTTCATGTTTCTATACAGAATCGGTAATGCCCACGTCATGACTCATGATCTCTGAGTCGTGACGTAGACATTACTCGATTCTGTTCATGTTTCTATACAGAATCGGTAATGCCCACGTCATGACTCATGATCTCTGAGTCGTGACGTAGACATTACTCGATTCTGTTCATGTTTCTATACAGAATCGGTAATGCCCACGTCATGACTCATGATCCCTGAGTCGTGACGTAGACATTACTCGATTCTGTTCATGTTTCTATACAGAATCGGTAATGCCCACGTCATGACTCATGATCCCTGAGTCGTGACGTAGACATTACTCGATTCTGTTCATGTTTCTATACAGAATCGGTAATGCCCACGTCATGACTCATGATCCCTGAGTCGTGACGTAGACATTACTCGATTCTGTTCATGTTTCTATACAGAATCGGTAATGCCCACGTCATGACTCATGATCCCTGAGTCGTGACGTAGACATTACTCGATTCTGTTCATGTTTCTATACAGAATCGGTAATGCCCACGTCATGACTCATGATCCCTGAGTCGTGACGTAGACATTACTCGATTCTGTTCATGTTTCTATACAGAATCGGTAATGCCCACGTCATGACTCATGATCCCTGAGTCGTGACGTAGACATTACTAGATTCTGTTCATGTTTCTATACAGAATCGGTAATGCCCACGTCATGACTCATGATCCCTGAGTCGTGACGTAGACATTACTCGATTCTGTTCATGTTTCTATACAGAATCGGTAATGCCCACGTCATGACTCATGATCCCTGAGTCGTGACGTAGACATTACTCGATTCTGTTCATGTTTCTATACAGAATCGGTAATGCCCACGTCATGACTCATGATCTCTGAGTCGTGACGTAGACATTACTCGATTCTGTTCATGTTTCTATACAGAATCGGTAATGCCCACGTCATGACTCATGATCCCTGAGTCGTGACGTAGACATTACTCGATTCTGTTCATGTTTCTATACAGAATCGGTAATGCCCACGTCATGACTCATGATCTCTGAGTCGTGACGTAGACATTACTCGATTCTGTTCATGTTTCTATACAGAATCGGTAATGCCCACGTCATGACTCATGATCCCTGAGTCGTGACGTAGACATTACTCGATTCTGTTCATGTTTCTTTACAGAATCGGTAATGCCCACGTCATGACTCATGATCCCTGAGTCGTGACGTAGACATTACTCGATTCTGTTCATGTTTCTATACAGAATCGGTAATGCCCACGTCATGACTCATGATCCCTGAGTCGTGACGTAGACATTACTCGATTCTGTTCATGTTTCTATACAGAATCGGTAATGCCCACGTCATGACTCATGATCTCTGAGTCGTGACGTAGACATTACTCGATTCTGTTCATGTTTCTATACAGAATCGGTAATGCCCACGTCATGACTCATGATCCCTGAGTCGTGACGTAGACATTACTCGATTCTGTTCATGTTTCTATACAGAATCGGTAATGCCCACGTCATGACTCATGATCTCTGAGTCGTGACGTAGACATTACTCGATTCTGTTCATGTTTCTATACAGAATCGGTAATGCCCACGTCATGACTCATGATCTCTGAGTCGTGACGTAGACATTACTCGATTCTGTTCATGTTTCTATACAGAATCGGTAATGCCCACGTCATGACTCATGATCCCTGAGTCGTGACGTAGACATTACTCGATTCTGTTCATGTTTCTATACAGAATCGGTAATGCCCACGTCATGACTCATGATCCCTGAGTCGTGACGTAGACATTACTCGATTCTATTCATGTTTCTATACAGAATCGGTAATGCCCACGTCATGACTCATGATCCCTGAGTCGTGACGTAGACATTACTCGATTCTATTCATGTTTCTATACAGAATCGGTAATGCCCACGTCATGACTCATGATCTCTGAGTCGTGACGTAGACATTACTCGATTCTGTTCATGTTTCTATACAGAATCGGTAATGCCCACGTCATGACTCATGATCCCTGAGTCGTGACGTAGACATTACTCGATTCTGTTCATGTTTCTATACAGAATCGGTAATGCCCACGTCATGACTCATGATCTCTGAGTCGTGACGTAGACATTACTCGATTCTATTCATGTTTCTATACAGAATCGGTAATGCCCACGTCATGACTCATGATCTCTGAGTCGTGACGTAGACATTACTCGATTCTGTTCATGTTTCTATACAGAATCGGTAATGCCCACGTCATGACTCATGATCTCTGAGTCGTGACGTAGACATTACTCGATTCTGTTCATGTTTCTATACAGAATCGGTAATGCCCACGTCATGACTCATGATCTCTGAGTCGTGACGTAGACATTACTCGATTCTGTTCATGTTTCTATGTAGAATCGGTAATGCCCACGTCATGACTCATGATCTCTGAGTCGTGACGTAGACATTACTCGATTCTGTTCATGTTTCTATACAGAATCGGTAATGCCCACGTCATGACTCATGATCTCTGAGTCGTGACGTAGACATTACTCGATTCTGTTCATGTTTCTATACAGAATCGGTAATGCCCACGTCATGACTCATGATCTCTGAGTCGTGACGTAGACATTACTCGATTCTGTTCATGTTTCTATACAGAATCGGTAATGCCCACGTCATGGACTCTGGTCCCTGGAGGACAAAAAAACTAATTATCATTTCTGAAATTGAGAAGAGATGATTTCTAGTTTTCTATAAAACGAGTTTTAAAAAAAAATCTTTCATTAATAACATCGAAACCTGATACAAAATCATTGTTCGCCAATTGCCAACTAGTGATAGGCGTGGCTTATCGGCAGGCCACCTGGATCTATACTTCATGTGGGCATTTAGAGATACTCTGATAGGCAATGTCAATTTACCCACATAACAAACAGCCCATTTGATTGGATGTTTTGTTTTGTGACGTTTGTGGGCGGGTCAATCACTAGTCGTCAATCAAGGCTATTGATGAAAGATAGGATCGTTTGAACGGGGCACCACAAGGGCGATCTTTACCACCCCACAGAATAATTAAAAATAAGATACCGGTAAGTCATTTAACAAACAATAAATCTCAAGGTAATAATGCCAGGGTTAGAAAGAAAGGGTTAGAAGAAGTAGAAGAAGAAAAAGCAGGACCGGCACAGTATAGCTGAGTGGTTAGCGCACTTGCTCCATGTGATCCGGGAGGTGAAGGGGCATATCGGACCCGGTTCGATCCCCGCCACAGTCCATCTTTACAGGGGTTTTTCGTGGTTTCCCTCTGTAGTCTAGGCTAATGCCGGGATGGTTCCTACAATATAGGCCACGACCGCTTCCTTCCCACTATCCTTTCCACTACCCATAAAAACCTTCATCTCATCATCCCATCATCTCATTAATCATTCATCCGACGCCAATAGATCTCAGTAATCATTACAGTGCGTCGTTAAAAACTCAATTAAAAAAAAAAAAAAAAGAAAAAGCAGAAGAAGAAGAAGAAGAAAAAGTCTGTCTGTGTGTTTCTTTTTCTTTTTTTTTTTTTCGTTTGTGAGCACTGCACAGGGTTTGACTGATCGACATGAAACTTTTTTTGTTAAGCAAACTCATCCATCTTAGAATTGAATAGTTTGTGGAATGAATCGGTTGGACCGATTTTGAGAAATATCATGTCAACGTTTCTAAAAACCTCATAAGATTAGGCTGAGTAAGAAAATTAGAAAAAATAAATATCTAACAAAAAAAATCCATTTGAATGTGTAGGCCTACTCAGTCATGAATGATGCACATTATCACCATTTTGTCAGCAATTCGAACCAGCCGTACTGAAAAAACAATCAATTAACTGTTTCTATTCATCAAATATATTATAGAAATGAAAGCAGAATTAGGTTGGCGAGATTGTCAAATATCATGTTAAAGCTTCTAAAAACTTCATAAGACTGGGCTGGGCAAGAAGATTTGAAAAAATAAAATCTCTCCAAACGAAGAAAAAAATCTGTGAATGTATACATGAATGATACACATTATCATCATTTTGTTTGCAATTCGAACTAGCTGTTCCGAAAAAAAAATCAACTGTTTTCATTCATCAAATATATAGAAATAATAGCAGAACTATGTTGACAAATCTCACTGCTTTTAGATTCGATATTTGCCCAACAATGACGTACTTTTTGTATGCGGGAAGGTGTTTAGAATACCAGAGTCGATAAAGTAGCAAGGGTAGAACTACTTTAACGACTTTTATACCTTATTAAGATATCTCGCTCATCTTACAACGCATATGTTGCGTTTGCCTAGTGTTATTTTACACTGAAACTAGAATACAATGTACACTCACTCACTCACTTACTCCTAGTTTGTGAAACAGTTGCTGGTTAAAATGTGCGTAAATTGTATTATAATTCAAATTTCAAATTTCTGGCATCAAACCATTTGAAGTGTCCGCAAGTGTACATTGAGCTTGTTCATATGACCTAGGGAGAGGTTTATGCTTCTTGCAGTAATTACGCTGTATTGTGGTTATCATGGCAGATAATTATATGAATAATAAAAACGTATCATTATAAATGTCAAGTTCTCGGTAATAAACTGAGATCAGAATGAAGTATCATCCATCCAAAGAAGAAAGTCTTCTACCAATGTATGAAAAACACAAATGATCACCGTCGTATATTACCAACCGAACAAACAGCATGTGGTATTGTATTAGATTTTTCCAGGGCGAGATAGGCCTATACCATAAGAAAGGCAACTGCATCTTTCAAAAATGTCAAATCCTCAATGTTGAAGTGGAGATTGGAAAATTGTTCAAGTATATGAACCGTAATGAAAAGCTGAATACACACAGATTGATTTTGAAACTATCAAAAAAGTCGCGGCCTCCGAGTGTTATTTGAGACTCATTTACTAACCGTTTTACGATATAATTGGTTCTACTTTTTGAACTTCTCGAAGCTTTTCAATTGATTAAAGTAAAATGTATTAGTAGGGGTATATTTTTTTCGAGACGGGTGATCCGAATCAGAGAGGCTAGATCTCTAGCCTCTCCACAATGTAATGATACCAACCTATTTCATCATAATATAAAGAAAGTGATCCAACTCGGGTCTTGATGGTGAAATATATCCGGGGTCAGTTCCCGAGTCCAGTGTCCCCATTGTCTATAGCGCAACTATCGCTTTAATATAGAACTATTCAAAACAACAATGCTCAACAATGCTATACACGGCCCAGTAGATTACGAGAATTATAGATTTTGTTAGCTCAACAATGTCACAGGTACCGTAGTCAAGTTCTTATTTACATCTAGTTCACACGGGAATCCTCTAAATCGCGACAGGCAATCGGGACAATTGGCTCTGAACTGACCGCAAGAAACCACAAATACCGTCCATGTTATCAGTATGTGTGAGTTGGGTCACCTTTTTTATATTATGATAGAATAGGTTGGTGTCACCCTAGGAGGATTTAACTATATTTCATCTGGAGTGGATATGAGCTGGTACGGTTGAAGCCACTTTCACTTTCTAGATTTCCCCTCGATCCCCTCCGCCGCCATCTTTACGCTGGCAAGAAATGTAAACAGCTGAGTTCACGAATGGAGCACAGCATAGGTTTTATTATTTTTTATTATTATTTCGTATCTTTCATAGATAGCTATTGTCCTAGGCCATATGTAGGACTATTTTATTTAATCTAATTCATTGACTGATAATTATTTTATTGTGATACACTCGTCCTAGAATTTGATATTTTTATGTATGTTCAGTAAGTTTTACTTCACAAATTTCGTTTTTTATTTAATTGTCGAGGCAGATTATATTCAATTATTTTGCAGCTTATTTCAGATTACTTTATTTTATTCTTTGATAGTCGATGTAAATAATTTTTATGGCTTCATAAATCAAATATTTTGAGAAACCTCTCTAGTTTTAAAGCATAATTGATGAAGGGTATATTTTGTGCAATTTAATTGATGGACTGATAATTATTTTATTGTTATAAACTAGTCCTAGTTTGATATTTTTATGTATGTTTAGTAAGTTTCACTTGAAAATTTTCGTTTTTTATTTAATTGTTGAGGCAAATGGGTCCTTTGTATGATTTTGAAGTTTATTTCAGATCACTTCATTTTATTCTTTGATAGCCAATGTAAATACGTTGTATGACTTCATCGATCAAATATTTCAAGAAACCATCCTAGTTTGTATGGCATAATTAACTTTTAATTTTTATAAAGCAATCTTTAAGGGGTATTTTGTTCAAATTAATTGATGGACTCAATAATAAAAAGTGTACTGTGATAATATCTAGTTTGAAATTTGTTTCTTTTCAAATGTGTCCTAAATTATATTGCCAATTCTTTATATTTTTGGATTAGATTCATTTATGATACTGAGCCTAAATTGGTGAGTTTGTCATGTACCTATATTATTACTGTTTGACAATCAACCGTATATGTAAGTGTATTGGTAGCTGATCCGACCTTCATGTTTCAGGCCTACAAAATGTCAACTTATTTAATTTGTTTTCTATATTTTTCTTTGATAATTGATTTGAATTAGACCTGTACAATGGTATTATAATTAATTTTCGAACATTTTATTTCATACCACTAGTCAATACCGAGTTTTTTGTTCAATTAATAAACTGAAGCATTAAACTTCTAGTTTATTCTAGCTTCAGGGAGTTGAATAATATTGTTATTCAACAGATTATAGAGGCACTTATATAAGTACGCATACATTGATTTAGCTTTTACTATGTCTGTATTACTGTTTTGTCAATGAAATGCATTCATTTGTATTGGTAGCTTATCTGACCTTCAAGTTACAGGCCTACAAATTAAAAAAATAATTGGATTTATTTATAATATTTTGTGCTTTGTTAGTGAATTAAAATTATAGATTATACAAAACTAGCTTGACTTTCGACTAAACGAAACTTATAAGAATAAAACAAGTGAGAAATGTATGAATGTATTCCTATTTCATCACCATTCAAGCTGCAACATTTGCTCCTATCACCTTTACAGAATATATTGCATACCGGTAGTTTGAAGTTTATTCAGTTCAAATCTAGTGGTCTGAACAATTGAACATATACCACTTATATTTTACTGAATATCTCACTAGAAAGGCAGTAGTCTAAGGTATCAAATAATGACTTTTTAAAGTAGTAATAAATAATATAAACGTATGAAGTTACTAGGTCTACTGGGTTATGCTATACATTGACACAGTTTCTTGCCAGCATCAAGATGGCTGCCCAGGGAGAGAAGTGGTGGGAGGTGGCTTCAACTAGTAACGTGCGCGCTCGCATGCCATATCCACTCCAGATGAAATATAGTTAAATCCTCCTAGGTGTCACCACATTGTGGCCTCTCTAATCTGAATTATGTAAAACTCTGGAACGATGTGTAGGCCTATCAGTCTCACGATTGAATTTCGTGAAATTTTGAATTTCAAATTAAAGATATGCAAAGAAAGATATACTACGAAGACATTATCTAAGACCTATCTCGTCTTACCTAGGCTTACCATAGGACCTAAAATATTCAATTTGCTGCCCAACACAATTTTGACAATATCTGATTTTAAATTATTCAAAAGGGAGCTCAACATCTGGCTTCATGACATAGACATTACTGATTTGATCACTTTTTGAATTCCATTTAACATCACTACATTTCATCCTACCCCAACATTATTTAATTCAATCGGATTTGAAATCCAATTGAATTAATAATAGCATTAACCACAATTACCTACTTGGTGACGTCAAAAATCAGAGCCACATCGAATTTTGAGATTCGTAATGTTTATTTTTATTTTTTCATCTTTTTTTTCAATAACATCGAAACTTGATACAAAATCATTGTTCCCCAATTAGAGCAATGAATGAAAGATGGGATCGTTTGGACGGGGCACCACAAGGGCGATCTTACCACCCCATTTTGATTATTTAAAACTAATGAACTTCAACACCAGGACTGCGCTGTCTGTGACCATAATTTTTCGCCGTAGATAAAAGTCTTTCAGTATAAACACACGAATGTTGATATCTTCCACTTTGAACATAAGTCTCTTGGGCAATGATCACTTCTTTCCATTGACAGCAGATGTAAAGTTCATCATTATACACAATCGACAAATTAAATTAGTGATAGGCCTCTAATGTTATAATTAGGCCTATCGCTCTACTAATTAATGGTCGTGGCCAATTAGTACTTCATCCAAGCATTTGCTTCCAGGACTGTGGGAAACCACGAAAAACCAAGTCAGGATGGATAAAAAAAGGTGTTTGTTGGTCTGTTGGTTGTGTGTTTGTTCATTTTAATGACATATTTTGATCAAGAAGACCGTTTTCGGACGTTTCCTGTCCGAATGTGTCTAAAATTGTGGTTAATGCTATTGAATCAAATTACCTTCCAGTAACTTTCCAATTGCTATCCCTAATCTACATTTACATTATCATCATAATAATGATAATAATAATGATAATAACATGTTATTATCATTATTATCATTATTATCATTATTATCATTCATTATCTTGTGCCATTATGAATTAACTGCTTGAATAACCGCGTCATATTTATACATTTTTGCTGTTCTTTGCATCCATTTTTGTTATTTCCATTATTCTGATTGTTTATTTTTTTAGTTCTCCCCCTCTTGGACACTTTCATTTTCCTCCTTGCCCACACACAGGTTCGGCTTATGTGGGTCTTGCTTCAATTTATTATTACTAGGAGAACGCGGGATGCGCGTTGTGAGATGAGCTTAGAAGTATGGCAATCTAGAATGAAAAATAACTTGTCAGCTCAATTCACATCTACAAACCTTGACTTATTTCAAACGTTCAAAAACCTCACCAGCAACTTGTTGATATTTATAGTAACCTGCAACCTGTCGCATAAACACTTTGCAAAACCAATTGATCCAAATATTCAATAAAATGTACACGTTTATTGCGTTTTCTTCATTATTTCTCATTCAATTGTTGTAAAAATCTCTGAAAAGGTGTATAATAGTATTTTTCATATTCTGTGAGAATTTGAGAGCTTTTGAAAAATTCTTGTTTTTCAAGTATTTTTCCTCCGGGTTATTCTTATGAGGATTTTCTAAACTTTCCGATTATTTTCCGGAAAAACCTTCCGACCGATTCCTCTGAATAACAATCTCAACCTATTCCGGTATGACACCAACGTTCAGGAAAAGTTTCAAGTTGATTGATTCATTTCTCTGACCTGTATGCCGCGTACATAATTACAAAAAAAAAAAACATACATAAAAACGTAGCCCATTTTTTTTCAGGGTGTGAAATGGAAAGCTTCGCTACGCTCATCTAAGTAGGAAAACGCAGAATGTGCGTTGTGAGATGAGCTTAGAGTATGGCAATCTAGAATGAAAAATAACTTGTCAGCTCAATTTACATCTACAAACCTTGACTTACTTCAAACGTTCAAAAACCTCACCTGCAACTTGTTGATATTTATAGAACCTGCAACCTGTCGCATAAACACTTTGCAAAACCAATTGATCCAAATATTCAATAAAATGTACACGTTTATTGCGTTTTCTTCATTATTTCTCATTCGATTGTTGTAAAAATCTCTGAAAAGGTGTATAATAGTATTTTTCATATTCTGTGAGAATTTGAGAGCTTTTGAAAAATTCTTGTTTTTCAAGTATTTTTCCTCTGGGTTATTCTTATGAGGATTTTCCAAACTTTCCGATTATTTTCCGGGAAAATCTTCCGACCGATTCCTCTGAATAACAATCCCAACCTATTCTGGTATGACACTAACGTTCAGAAAAAGTTTCAAGTTGATTGATTCATTTCTCTGACCTGTATGCCGCGTACATAATTACAAAAAGAAAAAAAAAAAAAAAAAAAAAAAAAAAAAAAAAAAACATGAAAATGAAGCCCATTTTTTTCAGGGTGTGAAATGGAAAGCTTCGCTACGCTCATCTAATTATCATTATCCTTGTTCATGTGACTGATTTAATTGTACGTCTGTAACGAATTGATTTAAATCAAGCATTAATATTGAATGCATATTAGTACACAAAATGGTTTTTAAGTCCACGGGAGTCGATTTAGCGAAATATCAGTAATTCCTGGTGATAGCTTTTGAACGGTATGAGATATCAAAATTCTGATACGCAAGAAACACAGATAATTATAATATATATATATATATATTTTTATATTGGGTTTTAACGACGCACTGTAATGATGACTAAAATATACTGGCGTCGGATGGATGATTAATGAGATGATGGGATGGTGAGATGAAGGTTTTTTATGGGTAATGGGAAGGATAGTGGGAAGGAAGCGGTCGTGGCCTATAAATTATAATAGCTTTAAGATGATATAAGTAATGATTATTTGAGTCACGACTTGCATAACTGTGAAGCGTCGACAGTTAAAAAAACAACATTTTTTAGCTGTCGATGCTTGAAAGTTATGCGACATGACTTAAATAGTTATAACTTATATCACCTTGAAGCTATTATAATTATCTGTGTTTCTTGCGTATTAGAATTTTGATATCTCATACCGTTCAGAAGTTATCACACACAAAAATGATATTT
>CAXFZR010000339.1:20000-22620 GCA_964007535.1 Brachyptera risi
CCTGTTGTTGATGAACCGTCCCAGGCCTATACCAGAACGACAGAGACAAAAACAAGAGAAATCTCTGTCAGGATGGTCGACCTTGACGAGGATCGAATCCCGGTCTGCTGAATGACGGTTCAGCTTACTAGTCACTGGTCCACCCGTCTCAGTGATCAATGGGAGTGGCTTATTAAACGGCTATCCAAAGATATATATTATGTTTTTTTTAACGACGCACTATAATGTTAACTAATATCTATTGGCGTCGAATGAATGATTGATGAGATGATGGGATGATGAGATGAAGGATAGTGGGAAGGAAGCGGTCGTGGCCTATAGTGTAGGAACCATCCCGGCATTAGCCTAGGCTACAGAGGGAAACCACGAAAAACCCCTGTGAAGATGGACGGTGGCGGGGATCGAACCAGGTCCGATATTCCCCTTCACCTCCCGGATCACATGAAGCGAGTGCGTTCCACTCAGCTACATGTGCCGGTTATCTAAAGATCTATGCACTTGAAGCACTCTATGATTGACGATTTCGAAAATCCCCCCTCCCCCCCCCAAATAGACAGCCCACCGATAGAATGTTGTTTTGTGACGTCACACATCCCAGTGACGTCACACACTGTTGTAATAAGTGACCAAAATGTCCACTAAATTGTTTTTTCCAATCACAACTCTGGTATTAGTTGGTTTTTCCTCAACTTTTTTAGTTGCTATGGTAACCCGACAAACATGCCATGTCCGTATAGAAAGCTCCGTTTTTACAAGAACGAAATGTAACAACTTGGTGTTCATTAAAGCATCGAATCATGGACGAAAGATACACTACCAAGACAGTTTAATCTTATGACTGAAAAATAATAAATGTCCTTGCACACCTCCATTCCTATCGTCGACTTCTGCGATTAGTACCTACTATACCTGGGCCTATGCTTGCCACTGAAAGAATGGACTCTGGAATGAACTCTGTCTCTGGACCCTTACCTAATACATGTCGTGCTAGTGTCAGCTAGCTCCAAGAGGCTAGGACTTTCATTGGTTGATGTTTACCAGGAGAGCAACATGTCTGGTCTCTGTGTATTTCCATTGTTGTTAGCACAAAATCCTAGTCCTGCTTATGAGGTGAGCTTCAAAATGTGATAGAATTATTCAGTCCAAGAGACCGTGAATTTGATTTATAATATATTGCCATTGTTGGTAGCTTTTTTAGTGAACATTATCCAATCAGGACCCTTACCTAGAAAATGTCGTACTAGTGCTAGCTAGCTCCAAGAGGCCAAGACTTTGATTGGTTGATATCTCCTAGGAGAGCTACCTGCCATGACAACGTGTCTGGTCTCTGTGCATTTCCATTGCTGTTAGCACAACATCTCAGAGCTGCTCTTGAGGTGAGCTAGGAAATGTGATGAATTATTCAGTCAAAGAGACCGTGAATTTGTTTTCATAATATATTGTCATTGTTGGTAGCTTTTTCAGTGAACATTAACCAATGGATGTGGTAGTCTCTTGGAGCTAGCTAGCACTAGCACGAAATTTATTAGGTGAGGGTCCATGGACCCTTACCTAATAAATGTTGTGCTAGTGCTAGCTAGCTCCACGAGGCTAGGACTTTGATTGGTTAATATACACTAAAAAAGCTATCAACAATGACAATATATCATGAAAACAAATGCACGATCTCTTGGACTGAATAATTCCATCACATTTTGAAGCCCACTTCATAAGCAGGGCTAGGATTTTGTGCTAACAACAATGGAAATACACAAAGACCAGACATGTTGCCATGACAGGTAGCACTCCTAGTAAACATTGACCAATCAAAGTCCTAGCCTCGTGGAGCTAGCTAGCACTAGCACGAAATTTATTAGGTAAGGGTCCAGAGTACTAGCCTATTGGAGCTAGCTAGCACTAGCACGAAATTTTGCATGGTTTATTAGGTAAGGGTCCTGGATGACTGATGGGCAGCAGTACAATTCGGCATGCCTGCAGCGCTTTCTAGCGAACTGCACTGGTATACTACAGGTGTTACAGGTGAAGGGGGATTGAAAGAGTGTGCATGGTGATGAATTAGTGAGGTAAAAGTGTGTGTCAGATTCTGGTAGTATATCTTTCGGTCTACAAATGAATCCACCATTATTTATTTAGATTTGTACATCTTCGACTCGTAAGTTGTCTCTTTTTCTTAATCTATAACTGCTTTCTACTCACTCTTAATCACGTCTGGATCCAGCGATATTTTCATATTTCACGAACGATAGAATAAAAAACGATACGTTTTTTCTCACCTGTAGATCACCTCGTGAAAGTTACGCTACACAACTTAATAGCTAGTTCTAATTGATGCAACCATTTGTAGCTATATTGGCAAGGTCGTATTTTTAGTTTGAGGTAAATTAGTTTCTCGTTATATCACATCGTAGACGAAATATATATGAAAAAAATTGTATTTCAATAAAAGCCGGTTTCACTAATTGATGATTAGTGAATTAAGTAATAATTAGCGAATCGACTCAATATCATCCCTATTAAGTTGATCAAAATACCTTTGCCTATGTATCAAAATGCCTATACCTTGATCAATAATTAATTAATTGATATTAAAATAGCAGTTAGTGAATCTGACTCGAAGAGC
>CAXFZR010000340.1:0-17500 GCA_964007535.1 Brachyptera risi
TGGCCATGCACACACACACACACACACACATACACACACCGACACACACACACACACATAGAGCCGAAGGATATCGGAGTTAGATTGGTCCCTAGGGGAAACGCTATAGCCAACTCCAGGCCCGCGTACTCATACTCGTTATTTAATAACGAGCCAGAAACCAAGGCTGTAAAGCCCCCAGAGGACCAATCAGTTCTCATATATAGCAGCAAACCGGCGCGGGTGAGGCAGATACGCGGACGACTAACCTACGTTATATATACAAATGTATATAATGGAGCAATAAGAACATGGTATAAGTATTGTATTCATGAGGTTTTATTGTGGAAGATTTGTTCTAGATTCGGTGTTCTGATTACATTCATTTGTTGGCTGCAGTTTTAATATGGATTCAGTAATTATCATTGTGCTCTCGTTTTTACAATTGTGTTTAATATCTTGAAAATGTTGAATATTGGAATAAAAATGTATGTACGGGAATAATAATTATTATTATTATATTTTTTTTTAATAACATCGAAACTTGATACAAAATCATTGTTTACCAATTAAGGCTATGGATGAAAGAAATTAAATATGATTAATAAAATTAATAAAATTTTGATGAAATTAATAGTGGATGAACATTTAGTTCGATACACAAAATGACCAAAGGTCAAACCGGCACATGTAGCTGGGTGGTCAACGCACTCGCTTCATGTGATCCGGTAGCGGGTAGGTGAAGGGGAATATCGGACCTGGTTCGATCCCCGCCACCGTCCATCTTTACGGAGGTTTTTCGTGGTTTTCCTCTGTAGTCTAGGCTAATGCTGGGATGGTTCCTACAATACAGGCCATGACCGATTCTTTCCCACTATCTTTCTCAATATCTTGGAAACCTTCATCTCAACAATCATTCATTCGACGCCAATAGATCTTAATTATCATTATAGTACGTCGTTAAAACCCAATATGAAGAAATGAAAAAAAGTCGAGTATTCACATGTTTCATAAGCCAGCACTTGGAATATTTTGGATATTTTTGGATTCAATTGGGCTATAAAAACATTATTATCATTATTAATGTTGATACATTATGTAACAGGTTGAATCTTATTCCATGAATAAACCGATGGTAATTTGAATAAGTTGTTATTCTATGTATTCTCTCATGTTTATTGTGCACCTCACGGCAAACGAACACTTTATCGAACCAGTCCTGTAGCTTGTACAGTCCCAGGTTCGACACCTGAGTGGTGACAGCGACAACAATACAAGCCATATGTTGATTATTATTATGATTGATTATTGCTTGCTTGAGGTCTAACCTCCATAACCTCATGATCACGAGAACATCATGAGTTTTTGTCAGTCGATTCGTTTTGATGTGCTCGATAATAATATCAAAACAGATGATAAGCTAAGCGGGATAAATTTTGAGATATATCAATTCAAATACTGGATGTTTCCCTATCATTCAACACGCAACCTTCAAATTTCATGCGTTTTTATTATTTAACAGATCATTAAAATACATTGAAAGTAATGGCATTCTATCAAAAAACTTGTTTTATTGTAGATGAAGATATTATGAACAGAATTGTGCAAAAATATATATAGGTAGGCCTACCTGTTCTTATTTATGAATCACACTCATTTTAAGAAGAAAATAGTTAATTTTTCACCAAAATGAAGACAAAATAACAACTTAATATTTCATTCCAGCACTGTAACTTTGGCCAAACAAATATGACAGTGTTTATGATGCAATTTCAATTCAAGAAAACACATGTTCAATGAAGCTTGACTCTAATTTCCCCAATTAAGAATTAATTCCAAAATTACTCTTTGACTCTGCTGACCAAACGGCTATTAGACTTCAACGACCCCACCAACAGCTAGGTTTTACGGGGGTACGAATGAACAGGTGATTATGAGATTATGAAGTGATGATAGGTGAAAAGACGTTTACAAAAATCCATGTCTTATGCGGGACTCGAACCCACGCCCAACCGTGACTTTAGTTTCCAAAGCGGTGCCTCAGCTGATCAAGCTACCGAGGGCGGCAATAGCCTTATGTTATGAATGTAGTAGGATGGTTAGGTGAGTTATAAGAAGGAGATAAATTCACTGCAGTGATTTGGATTTCATAAGTTATGAACATAAAAATACTGTGAACTCTCTCCACTCGCTTCTAGTTATAAATACAAATGTCTCAATGAAAATAAATTGTGTGATTGAGAACTCCCAGATATACGCGAAACGGAGTCTTCGCTTCGCTCATTTCACCAATTATTAACACAAATTGCTGTGCACTAAAATATCTTTCCATGCTCGTCGAAAAACACGTCTCGTCCAATTTAAATATTATAAACGGTTCACTTCTGAAATTGGCAAAGTTTCTTGAATTGTGTATTCATAACTTTGTCTTTCTTTTTGGATGTCATCTTTTTGAGACCATTTATTTTTAATGATACACTTCATTAGTTTAATGTTTCAACAGAAGAGAAGCGTCCAAGTTTATGAAAAGTTGGACGAGAGGAGGGAACGTGTTATCTATTGTTGTAAGTTCGTGAACGATCCCATTTCCATAACACTCATTTTATTTGGCTATTTTGAATATGAATACTCCAAAGTTTCATGTTTCTTCACACCGATGTAATAACTAGGAAAACGCCATATACGCGTTGTTAGACGAGCGGAAAGTAATAGTATGTCGACTTCTTTGCCAAACTTTTGTCTAAATTCGCCAATTGGGTAACATTTTAGTTATAAATGTGTAAAAACGGCTTCGAGTGGTACCAATTTAGCAAATTCCTTGTTTTTTCTTCAAAATAGCATATGCACTCGATCAAGTTGAGAATTTCCAGAAATGTGTATCAATATGTAATTCAACTCCACACAAAATTTCAATTTTTTTGAAAATAAAACTTTTTTATTTTTTTCCGCCGTGTTATTCTAACGGGTATTTTTGAAATTTATAAAATTCATAAAAAAAAAGTTGATATCCGATAATGCCACGAAACTATACAGATCTAAGTTAGATAAGGAACCAAGACGAAAAAAAAAGTTTGAAATTGATAGCTGTAGCCGTTTGACCTATGGAGAACCGAAAAAAAACAAAAAACAAAAAAACAACATAAAAACGAACACCAATTTTTTTCAGTATGTCAAATTGAATCCTCGCTAAAGCTCGTCTAATAACGTCATAACTCTGAACATGAATGAATATTACTAATCGTGGAAGTCAGCTATTAGGCCTATGTAATATATTGCACAGTTGCATGGATACAAAATATTATGTGAGTGTTATAACTGAACTTTCTTCTTCCGAGTTGATGGTTCGACACACCTATTCGTTTATGTTTGATACTATAGAGACGGTCTATCGGTGTCGCTAACTTTCAGGTACGTCAATTTGAATATAGTTTGAACCAAATTGAGACGGGGACGAAAAATGAAATATATTCCTTGAAGAAAAAATATCTCATGAGAAAATATCCCCAGGGTACTCGAGATATTGGAATTTGTTGCAAGGTTGTATGGGATACTTGGAATCAATTTTGAAGACAGATCTTGAATGTAAAATGGAATATTATTTATCATTCCTTCACAAAATAACAAAACACACGCGCTGTTCTTCATTTATAATCACATCAAGGTATAACTTGGATGGCGTTTTAATTTTTCTCCAGTTCAAACTGACCATGGAGTCCCATTTTGATCGTTCATAATTTATTCACAAAGGAGATGCTTTTCCGGGAAAATATTTTAAAATCAATATTCTTTCCACAACCAGTTTGGGTATTTTTTCTACCAGGTATATTTTCTTCTGGGATAATGTTTCTGGGATGTGTTTTTCCGGCTATATTTTTCCAGATTTTTACCTGTGATGTTTTTACTAGAAGTAAGTATTGATAACTGGACTCTGTTATGGCAGGTATTGAGGAAAATAATCCACGAGAATGACCACATAATAATTTTTATTATTATTACTATGCAAGCGCGTTATGTGTTGCTGCGTTGATGTATGAGCTGGAACACATCACCTCATCTTTGGATTTATATATATATATCTATATATATATATATATATATATATATATATATATATATATATATATATATATATATATATATATATATACATATATATATATATATATATATATATATATACATATATATATATATATATATATATATATATATATATATATATATATATATATATATATATATATATATATATATATATACATATATATATATATATATATATATATATATATACATATATATATATATATATATATATATATATATATATATATATATATATATATATATATATATATATATATATATATAATATATATATATATATATATATATATATATATATATATATATATATATATATATATATATATATATATATATATATATATATATATATATATATATACACCTTGAGATCCAAACCATTATATCACTGCCATATTATTTTTCCTTATTAATTTATATGATAATATAATAAAGAAGGCTTTCTTTCAATCGTTTACAATTGAGTGGTGACACTTGTTGCTTGAATTCAATTGGTATCTTAATAGCTTTGGATGATTTACAAAAATTACATTCTATATTCTTTCACATCAAAACGGCTGATCAGATTTGAGTGAAAGTTCGGAATATGGTGAATCATTATTGTATTGAAACTCCCTGATAATTTGAATTCTCTCGGATGAATTATATTTCAGGAATGTTTTTTTCTGGGTTATCCTTATGAGATTTTTAAAAACTTTGGAATGAGTTTTCTCAGAAGTGGTTCGACCGATTGTGGCTCAAAACTATACAGTATCGAATTGGATAAGGACACTTGACTATGTCAATTTTCGACTGATTTTGAATTTTCGTTTGACCTGCGCGAAAAAAAAGTTACTTTTTTTTCGGGTATGGTCAAATTGAGTCTTCGCTTCGCTCATGGAATTATTTATGTTCTTCCAAAGGACATATACATTTGATGACCAAAATGTCACATATATATGGAACGTCAATAAGTGAATAAAAACAGTTGCACAGGCAAAAAGTAAAAACAAATTGTAGAAATAATTGTAATCACAGAAAAAATTTGAGTTTCATAATAAACGATAAACTTGACTTGCATAATTTCCCAGATAAATTGTGTAATTATTTTCTTTAATACCCGTATTAACCTAGTTATATACTAATTCTCAGAGTTATAGTGCCCGAATAACCAACATGAAACTAGCTCTAACTGGAGGTTTACACGGTTACCATGGTTGCCGATGCTATTTGGTCTCACTAATTCACATATTAAGGCTAACTGTACTTTGTAATACATTGGCATTAATGGAACAAATAGAACGGGAAACTATCGTGAAACACTTCTTGACTGACAGTTATGAGTTATTTCAATGTTTCTCAATTTGAGACCATATAATTATTGAACGTTGAAAATAGAAAAATCCGAATCACAAAGAATGACACGTGACCCGAAATAATTTGATGATATTCATTGTCGAAGTTTTCGCTAAGTTTGTAAACACATTTCCATAACTTGATATATTTAATTCAACAAGCCTTCTATATTTCCACTATCGCTAATTTGAGTTCAAACTGATTTTTGAATGGTATGATAAATTAGAAGTAAACACAGACATTTTCAATACCTTGAGGATGGTATGAGAGAAAACTTTTCAATCTAGTTATATCATCTGATGGCCGAAGATATACAGCCAAGACATGCCATTTATTAGCTGTATATACTGTTGACAATTTTGCTATATTCATTGAGGTTCAATTGTCAACCTTAGACATCACCTTCAGGGTCAACAGCTGACAAACACAAAACATACAAACAGGTGCTTTCAAAACAGTTTGTTAGTTGTTCTATTGAGTTACTTTTTTTTACTGTAGTTGTATTGTGTTTTATGATATTTTTTTTTAGTGTTTGAATTATTCAGTATATGTCATTATTAATTTTGTAATCTTTCCTACGGATATCGATAATTTTTGTGGAGATAATATTATTTTAATTGTGATGAAGAATGAATTTTTCATAGTTGATGTTGTATGTTATACTGTGTCCAAGTGGCAACCTTAATGTCGGGAGTGTTTATATTATTACAAACTTATATATATATATATATATATATATATATATATATATATATATATATATATATATATATATATATATGTATATATATATATATATATATATATATATATATATATATATATATATATATATACATATATATATATATATATATATATATATATATATATATATATATATATATATATATATATAATATATGAATTCAAATATATATATATATATATATATATATATATATATATATATATATATATATATATATATATATATATATATATATATATATATATACAACCTATACCACCTCAAAGGTATTACAAACTATCTGTGTCTGCCCAGTATTCTGATATATTTTACCACTCGAAAGTTGTCAACAAAGAATGTATTTCGCGGAATCGAATCCGCGCTCTCTCTATATTAGTCGAACATCAGAAGTACTTCCTGATGTGAAGAATCGATTTCATAATTCCGTTCTGCGATTGAATACATCTGCTCAACATTTGCAATGAATAAATCACTTTAGAAGAAAAAGAAAAACACTTTTCTATACATTCAATTGAAAGTTCTTCAGAAACAACAGTTTCAAAAGACATTGTCATTGTGATTGTATGTTGAAAATCACATTCACAATTCAAAACCATTACACTCGTGATTCACTCTGTATATCCATTGAAATATCACTCTGTATATCCATTGAAATATCACTCTGTATATCCATTGAAATATCACTCTGTACATCCATTGAAATATCACTCTGTATATCCATTGAAATATCACTTTGTATATCCATTGAAATATCACTCTGTATATCCATTGAAATATCACTCTGTATATCCATTGAAATATCACTCTGTATATCCATTGAAATATCACTCTGTATATCCATTGAATTATCACTCTGTATATCCATTGGAATATCACTCTGTATATCCATTGAAATATCACTCTGTATATCCATTGAAATATCACTTTGTATATTCATTGAAATATCACTCTGTATATCCATTGAAATATCACTCTGTATATCCATTGGAATATCACTCTGTATATCCATTGAAATATCACTCTGTATATATATTGAAATATCACTCTGTATATCCATTGAAATATCACTCTGTATATCCATTGAAATATCACTCTGTATATCCCATGAAATATCACTTTGTATATCCATTGAAATATCACTCTGTATATCCATTGGAATATCACTCTGTATATCCATTGAAATATCACTCTGTATATCCATTGAAATATCACTCTGTATATCCATTGAAATATCACTCTGTACATCCATTGAAATATCACTCTGTATACCCATTGAAATATCACTCTGTATATCCATTGAAATATCACTCTGTATATCCGTTGAAATATCACTATGTATATGCATTGAAATATCACTCTGTATATTCATTGAAATATCACTTTGTATATCCATTGAATTATCACTCTGTATATTCATTGAAATATCACTTTGTATATCCATTGAAATATCACTCTGAATATCCATTGAAATATCACTCTGTATATCCATTGAAATATCACTCTGTATATCCCATGAAATATCACTTTGTATATCCATTGAAATATCACTCTGTAAATCCATTGAAATATCACTCTGTATATCCATTGAAATATCACTCTGTATATCCATTGAAATATCACTCTGTATATCCATTGAAATATCACTCTGTATATCCATTGAAATATCACTCTGTATATCCATTGAAATATCACTCTGTATATCCATTGAAATATCACTCTGTATATCCATTGAAATATCACTCTGTACATCCATTGAAATATCACTCTGTATATCCATTGAAATATCACTTTGTATATCCATTGAAATATCACTCTGTAAATCCATTGAAATCTCACTCTGTATATCCATTGAAATATCACTCTGTATATCCATTGAAATATCACTCTGTATATCCATTGAAATATCACTTTGTATATCCATTGAAATATCACTCTGTATATCCATTGAAATATCACTCTGTATATCCATTGAAATATCACTCTGTATATCCATTGAAATATCACTCTGTATATATATTGAAATATCACTCTGTATATCCATTGAAATATCACTCTGTATATCCATTGGAATATCACTCTGTATATCCCATGAAATATCACTTTGTATATCCATTGAAATATCACTCTGTATATCCATTGGAATATCACTCTGTATATCCATTGAAATATCACTCTGTATATCCATTGAAATATCACTCTGTATATCCATTGAAATATCACTCTGTACATCCATTGAAATATCACTCTGTATACCCATTGAAATATCACTCTGTATATCCATTGAAATATCACTCTGTATATCCGTTGAAATATCACTATGTATATGCATTGAAATATCACTCTGTATATTCATTGAAATATCACTTTGTATATCCATTGAATTATCACTCTGTATATTCATTGAAATATCACTTTGTATATCCATTGAAATATCACTCTGTATATCCATTGAAATATCACTCTGTATATCCATTGAAATATCACTCTGTATATCCCATGAAATATCACTTTGTATATCCATTGAAATATCACTCTGTTAATCCATTGAAATATCACTCTGTATATCCATTGAAATATCACTCTGTATATCCATTGAAATATCACTCTGTATATCCATTGAAATATCACTCTGTATATCCATTGAAATATCACTCTGTATATCCATTGAAATATCACTCTGTATATCCGTTGAAATATCACTCTGTATATCCATTGAAATATCACTTTGTATATCCATTGAAATATCACTCTGTAAATCCATTGAAATATCACTCTGTATATCCATTGAAATATCACTCTGTATATCCATTGAAATATCACTCTGTATATTCATTGAAATATCACTCTGTACATCCATTGAAATATCACTCTGTATACCCATTGAAATATCACTCTGTACATCCATTGAAATATCACTCTGTATACCCATTGAAATATCACTCTGTATATCCATTGAAATATCACTCTGTATATTCATTGAAATATCACTCTGTATATCCATTGAAATATCACTCTGTATATCCATTGAAATATCACTCTGTATATCCGTTGAAATATCACTCTGTATATCCATTGAAATATCACTTTGTATATCCATTGAAATATCACTCTGTAAATCCATTGAAATATCACTCTGTATATCCATTGAAATATCACTCTGTATATCCATTGAAATATCACTCTGTATATTCATTGAAATATCACTCTGTACATCCATTGAAATATCACTCTGTATACCCATTGAAATATCACTCTGTACATCCATTGAAATATCACTCTGTATACCCATTGAAATATCACTCTGTATATCCATTGAAATATCACTCTGTATATTCATTGAAATATCACTCTGTATATTCATTGAAATATCACTCTGTATATCCATTGAAATATCACTCTGTATATCCATTGAAATATCACTCTGTATATCCATTGAAATATCACTCTGTATATCCTTTGAAATATCACTCTGTATATCCATTGAAATATCACTCTGTATATTCATTGAAATATCACTTTGTATATCCATTGAATTATCACTCTGTATATTCATTGAAATATCACTTTGTATATCCATTGCAATATCACTCTGTATATCCATTGAAATATCACTCTGTGTATCCATTGCAATATCACTCTGTATATCCATTGAAATGTCACTCTGTATATCCATTGATATATCACTCTGTATATCCATTGATATATCACTCTGTATATCCATTGCGATATCACTCTGTATATCCATTGAAATATCACTATGTATATCCATTGCAATATCACTCTGTATATCCATTGAAATGTCACTCTGCATATCCATTGATATATCACTCTGTATATCCATTGAAATATCACTCTGTATATCCATTGCAATATCACTCTGTAGATCCATTGAAATATCACTCTGTGTATCCATTGAAGTATCACTCTGTATATCCATTGGAATATCACTCTGTATATCCATTGAAATATCACTCTGTATATCCATTGATATATCACTCTGTATATCCATTGCAATATCACTCTGTATATCCATTGAAATATCACTATGTATATGCATTGGAATATCACTCTGTATATCCATTGATATATCACTCTGTATATCCATTGAAGTATCACTCTGTATATCCATTGATATATCACTCTGTATATCCATTGAAGTATCACTCTGTATATCCATTGGAATATCACTCTGTATATCCATTGATATATCACTCTGTGTATCCATTGAAGTATCACTCTGTATATTCATTGAAATATCACTTTGTATATCCATTGAATTATCACTCTGTATATTCATTGAAATATCACTTTGTATATCCATTGAAATATCACTCTGTATATCCATTGAAATATCACTCTGTATATCCATTGATATATCATTCTGTATATCCATTGCAATATCACTCTGTATATCCATTGAAATATCACTCTGTGTATCCATTGCAATATCACTCTGTATATCCATCGAAATGTCACTCTGTATATCCATTGAAATATCACTCTGTATATCCATTGAAATATCACTCTGAATATCCATTGAAATATCACTCTGTATATCCATTGAAATATCACTCTGTATATCCATTGAAATATCACTCTGTATATCCATTGAAATATCACTCTCTATATCCATTGAAATATAACTCTGTATATCCATTGAAATATCACCGTGTATATCCATTGACATATAACTCTGTATATCCATTGAAATATCACTCTGTATATCCATTGAAATATCACTCTGTATATCCATTGAAATATCACTCTCTATATCCATTGAAATATCACCCTGTATATCCATTGAAATATCACTCTGTATATCCATTGAAATATCACTTCGTATATCCATTGAGATATCACTCTGTATATCCATTGGAATATCACTCTGTATGTCCATTGAAATATCACTCTGTATATCCATTGAAATATCACTCCGCATATCCATTGACATATAACTCTGTATATCCATTGAAATATCACTCTGTATATTCATTGAAATGTCACTCTGTATATCCATGAAATATCACTCTTTATATCCATTGAAATATCTCTCTGTATATCCACTGAAATTTCACTCTGTATATCCATTGCAATATCACTCTGTATATCCATTGAAATATCACTCTGTATATCCATTGAATAAACACTCTGTATATCCATTGAAATATCACTCTGTATATCCATCGAAATATCACTTCGTATATCCATTGACATATAACTCCGTATATCCATTGAGATATCACTCTGTATATCCATTGAAATATCACTCTGTATATCCATTAAAATATCACTCTCTATATCCATTGAAATATAACTCTGTATATCCATTGAAATATCACCCTGTATATCCATTGAAATATCACTCTGTATATCCATTGAAATATCACTCTGTATATCCATTGAAATATCACTCTGTATATCCATTGAAATATCACTCTGTATATCCATTGAAATATCTCTTCGTATATCCATTGAAATATCACTCTGTATATCCATTGAAATATCACTCTGTATATTCATTGAAATATGACTCTGTATATCCATTGAAATATCACTCTGTATATCCATTGAAATGTCACTCTGTATATCCATTGAAATTCCACTCTGTATATCCATTGAAATATCACTCTGTATATCCATTGGAATATCACTCTGTATATCCATTGAAATATCACTTCGTATATCCATCGAGATATCACTCTGTATATCCATTGAAATATCACTCTCTATATCCATTGAAATATCACTCTGTATATCCATTGAAATATCACCCTGTATATCCATTGAAATATCACTCTGTATATCCATTGAAATATCACTCTGTATATCCATTGAAATATCACTTCGTATATCCTTTGAAATATCACTCTGTATATCCATTGAAATATCACTCTGTATATCCATTGAAATATCACTTTGTATATCCATTGAGATATCACTCTGTATATCCATTGAAATATCACTCTGTATATCCATTGAGATATCACTCTGTATATCCATTGAAATTTCACTCTGTATATCCATTGAAATATCACTCTGTATATCCATTGAAATATCACCCTGTATATCCATTGAAATATCACTCTGTATATCCATTGAAATATCACTCTGTATATCCATTGAAATATCACTTCGTATATCCATTGAGATATCACTCTGTATATCCATTGAAATATCACTCTGTATATCCATTGAAATTCCACTCTGTATATCAATTGAAATATCACTCTGTATATCCATTGAAATATCACTCTGTATATCCATTGAAATATCACTTTGTATATCCATTGAAATATCACTCTGTATATCCATTGAAATATCACTCTGTATATCCATTGAAATATCACCCCGTATATCCATTGAAATTTCACTCTGTATATCCATTGAAATATCACTCTGTATATCCATTGAAATATCACCCTGTATATCCATTGAAATATCACTCTGTATATCCATTGAAATATCACTCTGTATATCCATTGAAATATCACTTCGTATATCCATTGAGATATCACTCTGTATATCCATTGAAATATCACTCTGTATATCCATTGAGATATTACTCTGTATATCCATTGAAATATCACTTCGTATATCCATTGAGATATCACTCTGTATATCCATTGAGATATCACTCTGTATATCCATTGAAATAACACTCTGTATATCCATTGAAATATCACTCTGTATATCCATTGAAATATCTATCTGTATATCCATCGAAATTTCACTCTGTATATCCATTGAAATATCACCCTGTATATCCATTGAAATATCACTTTGTATATCCATTGGAATATCACTCTGTATATCCATTGAAATATCACTCTGTATATCCATTGAAATATCACTCTGTATATCCATTGAAATATCACTCTGTATATCCATTGAAATATCACTTCGTATATCCATTGAGATATCACTCTGTATATCCATTGAAATATCACTCTGTATATCCATTGAGATATTACTCTGTATATCCATTGAAATATCACTTCGTATATCCATTGAGATATCACTCTGTATATCCATTGAGATATCACTCTGTATATCCATTGAAATAACACTCTGTATATCCATTGAAATATCACTCTGTATATCCATTGAAATATCTATCTGTATATCCATCGAAATTTCACTCTGTATATCCATTGAAATATCACCCTGTATATCCATTGAAATATCACTTTGTATATCCATTGAAATATCACTCTGTATATCCATTGAAATATCACTCTGTATATCCATTGAAATATCACTCTGTATATCCATTGAAATATCTATCTGTATATCCATCGAAATTTCACTCTGTATATCCATTGAAATATCACCCTGTATATCCATTGAAATATCACTTTGTATATCCATTGAAATATCACTCTGTATATCCATTGAAATATCACTCTGTATATCCATTGAAATATCACTCTGTATATCCATTGAAATATCACTCTGTATATCCATTGAAATATCACTCCGTATATCCATTGAAATATCACTCTGTATATCCATTGAAATATCACTCTGTATATCCATTGAAATATCACTCTGTATATCCATTGAAATATCACTCTGTATATCCATTGAAATATCACTCTGTATATCCATTGGAATATCACTCTGTATATCCATTGAAATATCTCTCTGTATATCCATTGAAATATCACTTTGTATATCCATCGAAATATCACTCTGTATATCCATTGAAATATCACTCTGTATATCCATTGAAATATATTTCATCCACAGTTTTTTTTCCATCAAGAGAAAAGCTGATTAAAAATTCTACACTCGCTTCCAAAAAAGTTACCACCCATTTTTTTGTCCACATCGGAAGGTGATCTGGAATCCTTGTTCCCTGATAAATGCTGGATGAAAGTAGGATAGTTCGGGAGAGACACCACAGCGGCCATCTCATTGATAATAATATCAATCTCACGGTTATGATTCCAGGTGTATAGGGGACAATTCAAACATTTTTGTAGGGTAGTAGAAATTATTCAATCCTCTTATTCTCTTGATCTGTAGGCCTATAAGATTTGTATTGTTTCGCATTGTATTGTAACTTGTAATATATTGTATTGTAACTTGTATTGTATTGTATTCTATTGTAACTTGTCTTATATTGTATTGTATTGTATTGAAGATTGTTCTCGTTGATTCGCAAGTATTAAGATACTTGTATCATATATTTTATCATCTTATTATATATTATTACTATTATTATCATTATTGTATTATATATTGAAGATATTTCATCTACATGCATCGTATATTTTTAATGTAGGCCTAAACGGACGATGCTCAATGTTGTAAACATAAAATCTAACGATGTGAATAAAAAATCATTGAAATCATTGAAATCATTACTTCATACTATATAGCTGAGCTACCGAGGGCGGTAAAAAAACATGCTATTCGGATGATATGATTCAAACATTCTCATAACCACCAGTTAGTACGAGTATCGATCTGCATAGCTCAGCGCTATGTCGTCTGAATACTAAGCCTAGATCCTGGATACAAACCAACCACGACTGACACTTGGAATAACGTCCTCTAGGCCAAAGAACTCCAGCTCCAAAGCTTCAAAGAACTGAGCTTTGATTGGGTAATGATTACTGAGAGAGCTCCATACAATGACAATACAAAACAAGCGTAGAATCTCGGTCTCTTGGATCGCAAAACGACATATTTCGTACTGTTGACCTCATGGAGAATGCTGGGATTTTGTGCCAACAACAATGGAAATATACAAATACTGGACATGTTGCCATGACACTTGGCTCTTTCAAAGAATCCTTACCAATATAATGTCTAGTCCTGCAGAGCTATAGGGGCAATACATTATTTCAAGTGGCAGTCGCGGTAAGGGTTCGATACCCACCATTGGGTACTTTAGTTTTACTTCTATTTCATACAGGCCTAAATGCTTCCAGCGAGTTCCATCGATTCTTTTTCATTCACTGACATAATTCAGTGACCGATATTGGAATTATCATCTATTTCGAATCGCATAATCCTACTGAAACACGGCTGTCGTGACCTGCTCGTGTCACTCTGTATAATACTGGACCGGTTTCCAGATCTGACACGATGTGGTGACACGAACACTGTCGACCATTACCCACTCCCATATTCATAACATGGCTGGTATTTGTGATTTCTTGTAGACGAATCATAGCCAAAGTTCCCGATTGCTTGTGGCGATTTAGCGACTCCCTTGTTAAAGGTGGATTTCCATGGACGCGAATTTCGCGTCGCCTAGCGAAAGCGAATTCGCGTTGCGAACTTTTGGCAGACATTTTGAAAATTCGGCTAATCGGTGACGACTGCGACACGAGCGACGAAAGTTGAACAAAATTCAATATTTTCGCATACACTGAGCGATTTCCCCGGAAGTAGGCTAGGGTTCCTAATAAATATCCCAGGATCGCTTACTGCATCCGGTGAGATATCGATTTATCGAAAGTCGATCTCCAACAGGTTCAAAAGTGTGACAGTCAAAAGCAAAAACTCATTTTCCCGCAAAAACGAGGTTGATTGAGCTTTGAAATTCTACCGATAGAGTGCTGAACTCGGCCGAACTGTACCTCACCAGTTTACTGCTAGAAGTCGCACCACGACGCGAATTAAAAATGGCGACGCGTTTTGGGTAAGCGAATTCGCTTTCGCTACGCGACGCGAAATTCGCGTCCATGGAAAACTTACTTAACTAGATGTAGATAAGAGTGTAACTAAACCACCGGTGGTATACTGCTAAACTAACATAATCCATCATTTCCATGCGAAACAAATGCCACTGCTAACGTAATTATCTACTGAGCCGTTTATAGTTCAATGTGAGAGCGATTGGTGCGCTACGAGCATTCGGGACCCTGGACCCTTACCGTGACTGCCACTTGGAATAACCTCCCAGGCCCAGCTAGCTCCAAGAGACTGGGACTCTCATGGGATAATGTTCACTAGGAGCACAGCCTTCTTTATTCAAATCATTAATTTCTTATACTGCCCTTTCACTCGGGCTATTTTGACGGGTTCGCGCATATTTTCTCGCGCAGACAAAAATGACGTCATGGTCTGGTATGTACTGCACCCTGGTATCTAAAGTTTCAACCTCGAACAATTGTCATTCTTTTCAATTGTCACAATTTGTCAATTTCTTGCGACGTTATTGAGGTTATGTCATAACTACATTTTGGCTAGGGCCTCTTGGCTTACCCAGATTTAGACGTGAACGATATTCATGTTAACCCAAGCATGAACATCATTGAAGAACTTGTCCCGGTGATATTCCGAATCCATTATATTATGGAATAAAATCTTTCATATTATTCATTATCATAAACTATGAGTCATAAACAAAGTTAGTGAACTCGCGGAGTCACGGCCTAGTAGAATGCGTGCGTAATTTAAATTATCTTACGGAAATTCCCAAAGTAGCTCATAGCTTCGCAGACATGACATGTCATACAGAGTGATATGCTTGAACGTCTTTGGAAAGTCACGTCATGATCTGGAAACAACGGCACCATCGGCGACTTTGTGAACTAAAATAATTGGGCATCGGTTAACATGGGAAGCATACCCCGAGTGAAAGGGCAGTATCAGAGAAGAATGATCTGAATAAAGAAGGCTGTGACTAGGAGATATGAGAATGATGACAACATGTCCAGTATTAATGTGTATCCATTGTTGTAAGCACAACATTATAGAACTGCTCTTGAAGTGGGCTAAAAATAGGCGACATTTTTGTGTTCTAAGATCTGAAGTGGTGGATACACTTGCAAGTCTTTGCAAGTGAGATGTGAAAGTCGGCTCCAATACGGTCGCTGATTGGTGCACGGCGGGAAAATGACCGACTCTAGACTCTTCAAAAGTCTTTCAGAAGTCGAGCATTGCTCTACAAGTGAGAGCGAAAAGTGCAAGCAAAACCAAAGAGTCGAACGTGATTGGTCCATTTATTTGACGTTGATTATAATACTTTCAACATTTGACTGCTATCATTGTGTTCCCTTTCTTGCTGTTTATAGGTTAGTTAGTTAGTTTGTTAGTAAGTTTGCAGTGAGCCATTTGTACCAATAGGTGATGCCAAACGAGATGCGATGGACTTGTCACTTCTCACTCGCGCTTTTCACTTGCAAAGACTTGAAAGTGTATCCACCGCTTAAGAGACCGTTGATTGACCGCAGAAGAGAACGATTCTGTCAGAATCTCGTATTGTCATGGTATTCAGCTTCTCTGGAGGTGATTGGCTATTCAACGTAGTCTCTTGGAGCTAGCTGGGCCGAGGAGGTTATTTCAAGTGGCAGTTGCTGTAAGGGTCCT
>CAXFZR010000340.1:22500-44323 GCA_964007535.1 Brachyptera risi
GCAAATCATCATAACATTTGTGAGGCGGCATCCCTCTGATATACGCATGGTGCGAAAGGAAAGCGCCATGTTGCTTATCCCGTTACGTTATTGATAGTCATAGGTTGCATTACACCTATTACTTGTATAGATCAACATACAACAATACCAGCAAATCATCATAACATTTGTGAGGCGGCATCCCTCTGATATACGCATGGTGCGAAAGGAAAGCGCCATGTTGCTTATCCAGTTACGTTATTGATAGTCATAGATTGCATTACATCTATTACTTGTATAGATCAACACACAATGATACCAGCAAATCATCACAACATTTGTGAGGCGGCATCCCTCTGATATACGCATGGTGCGAAAGGAAAGCGCCATGTTGCTTATCCAGTTACGTTATTGATAGTCATAGATTGCATTACATCTATTACTTGTATAGATCAACACACAATGATACCAGCAAATCATCACAACATTTGTGAGGCGGCATCCCTCTGATATACGCATGGTGCGAAAGGAAAGCGCCATGTTGCTTATCCAGTTACGTTATTGATAGTCATAGATTGCATTACACCTATTACTTGTATAGATCAACACACAATGATACCAGCAAATCATCATAACATTTGTGAGGCGGCATCCCTCTGATATACGCATGGTGCGAAAGGAAAGCGCCATGTTGCTTATCCAGTTACGTTATTGATAGTCATAGATTGCATTACACCTATTACTTGTATAGATCAACACACAATGATACCAGCAAATCATCATAGTATTTGTGAGGCGGCATCCCTTTGATATACGCATGGTGCGAAAGGAAAGCGCCATGTTGCTTATCCCGTTACGTTATTGATAGTCATAGATTGCATTACACCTATTACTTGTATAGATCAACACACAATGATACCAGCAAATCATCACAACATTTGTGAGGCGGCATCCCTTTGATATACGCGTGGTGCGAAAGGGAAGCGCCATGTTGCTTATCCCGTTACGTTATTGATAGTCATAGATTGCATTACACCTATTACTTGTATAGATCAACACACAATGATACCAGCAAATCATCACAACAATTGTGAGGCGGCATCCCTTTGATATACGCGTGGTGCGAAAGGGAAGCGCCATGTTGCTTATCCCGTTACGTTATTGATAGTCATAGATTGCATTACATCTATTACTTGTATAGATCAACACACAATGATACCAGCAAATCATCACAACATTTGTGAGGCGGCATCCCTCTGATATACGCATGGTGCGAAAGGAAAGCGCCATGTTGCTTATCCAGTTACGTTATTGATAGTCATAGATTGCATTACACCTATTACTTGTATAGATCAACACACAATGATACCAGCAAATCATCATAACATTTGTGAGGCGGCATCCCTCTGATATACGCATGGTGCGAAAGGAAAGCGCCATGTTGCTTATCCAGTTACGTTATTGATAGTCATAGATTGCATTACACCTATTACTTGTATAGATCAACACACAATGATACCAGCAAATCATCATAGTATTTGTGAGGCGGCATCCCTTTGATATACGCATGGTGCGAAAGGAAAGCGCCATGTTGCTTATCCCGTTACGTTATTGATAGTCATAGATTGCATTACACCTATTACTTGTATAGATCAACACACAATGATACCAGCAAATCATCATAACATTTGTGAGGCGGCATCCCTTTGATATACGCGTGGTGCGAAAGGAAAGCGCCATGTTGCTTATCCCGTTACGTTATTGATAGTCATAGATTGCATTACACCTATTACTTGTATAGATCAACACACAATGATACCAGCAAATCATCACAACATTTGTGAGGCGGCATCCCTTTGATATACGCGTGGTGCGAAAGGGAAGCGCCATGTTGCTTATCCCGTTACGTTATTGATAGTCATAGATTGCATTACACCTATTACTTGTATAGATCAACACACAATGATACCAGCAAATCATCACAACATTTGTGAGGCGGCATCCCTTTGATATACGCGTGGTGCGAAAGGGAAGCGCCATGTTGCTTATCCCGTTACGTTATTGATAGTCATAGATTGCATTACACCTATTACTTGTATAGATCAACACACAATGATACCAGCAAATCATCACAACATTTGTGAGGCGGCATCCCTTTGATATACGCGTGGTGCGAAAGGGAAGCGCCATGTTGCTTATCCCGTTACGTTATTGATAGTCATAGATTGCATTACACCTATTACTTGTATAGATCAACACACAATGATACCAGCAAATCAACATAACATTTGTGAGGCGGCATCCCTTTGATATACGCGTGGTGCGAAAGGGAAGCGCCATGTTGCTTATCCCGTTACGTTATTGATAGTCATAGATTGCATTACACCTATTACTTGTATAGATCAACACACAATGATACCAGCAAATCAACATAACATTTGTGAGGCGGCATCCCTTTGATATACGCGTGGTGCGAAAGGGAAGCGCCATGTTGCTTATCCCGTTACGTTATTGATAGTCATAGATTGCATTAGACCTATTACTTGTATAGATCAACACACAATGATACCAGCAAATCATCACAACATTTGTGAGGCGGCATCCCTCTGATATACGCGTGGTGCGAAAGGGAAGCGCCATGTTGCTTATCCCGTTACGTTATTGATAGTCATAGATTGCATTACACCTATTACTTGTATAGATCAACACACAATGATACCAGCAAATCATCACAACATTTGTGAGGCGGCATCCCTTTGATATACGCGTGGTGCGAAAGGGAAGCGCCATGTTGCTTATCCCGTTACGTTATTGATAGTCATAGATTGCATTACACCTATTACTTGTATAGATCAACACACAATGATACCAGCAAATCATCATAACATTTGTGAGGCGGCATCCCTTTGATATACGCGTGGTGCGAAAGGGAAGCGCCATGTTGCTTATCCCGTTACGTTATTGATAGTCATAGATTGCATTACACCTATTACTTGTATAGATCAACACACAATGATACCAGCAAATCATCACAACATTTGTGAGGCGGCATCCCTCTGATATACGCATGGTGCGAAAGGGAAGCGCCATGTTGCTTATCCCGTTACGTTATTGATAGTCATAGATTGCATTACATCTATCACTTGTATAGATCAACACACAATGATACCAGCAAATCATCACAACATTTGTGAGGCGGCATCCCTTTGATATACGCGTGGTGCGAAAGGGAAGCGCCATGTTGCTTATCCCGTTACGTTATTGATAGTCATAGATTGCATTACACCTATTACTTGTATAGATCAACACACAATGATACCAGCAAATCATCACAACATTTGTGAGGCGGCATCCCTTTGATATACGCGTGGTGCGAAAGGGAAGCGCCATGTTGCTTATCCCGTTACGTTATTGATAGTCATAGATTGCATTACACCTATTACTTGTATAGATCAACACACAATGATACCAGCAAATCATCACAACATTTGTGAGGCGGCATCCCTTTGATATACGCATGGTGCGAAAGGGAAGCGCCATGTTGCTTATCCCGTTACGTTATTGATAGTCATAGATTGCATTACACCTATTACTTGTATAGATCAACACACAATGATACCAGCAAATCATCACAACATTTGTGAGGCGGCATCCCTTTGATATACGCATGGTGCGAAAGGGAAGCGCCATGTTGCTTATCCCGTTACGTTATTGATAGTCATAGATTGCATTACACCTATTACTTGTATAGATCAACACACAATGATACCAGCAAATCATCACAACATTTGTGAGGCGGCATCCCTTTGATATACGCATGGTGCGAAAGGGAAGCGCCATGTTGCTTATCCCGTTACGTTATTGATAGTCATAGATTGCATTACACCTATTACTTGTATAGATCAACACACAATGATACCAGCAAATCATCACAACATTTGTGAGGCGGCATCCCTTTGATATACGCATGGTGCGAAAGGGAAGCGCCATGTTGCTTATCCCGTTACGTTATTGATAGTCATAGATTGCATTACATCTATTACTTGTATAGATCAACACACAATGATACCAGCAAATCATCACAACATTTGTGAGGCGGCATCCCTTTGATATACGCATGGTGCGAAAGGGAAGCGCCATGTTGCTTATCCCGTTACGTTATTGATAGTCATAGATTGCATTACACCTATTACTTGTATAGATCAACACACAATGATACCAGCAAATCATCACAACATTTGTGAGGCGGCATCCCTTTGATATACGCATGGTGCGAAAGGGAAGCGCCATGTTGCTTATCCCGTTACGTTATTGATAGTCATAGATTGCATTACACCTATTACTTGTATAGATCAACACACAATGATACCAGCAAATCATCACAACATTTGTGAGGCGGCATCCCTTTGATATACGCATGGTGCGAAAGGGAAGCGCCATGTTGCTTATCCCGTTACGTTATTGATAGTCATAGATTGCATTACATCTATTACTTGTATAGATCAACACACAATGATACCAGCAAATCATCACAACATTTGTGAGGCGGCATCCCTTTGATATACGCATGGTGCGAAAGGGAAGCGCCATGTTGCTTATCCCGTTACGTTATTGATAGTCATAGATTGCATTACACCTATTACTTGTATAGATCAACACACAATGATACCAGCAAATCATCACAACATTTGTGAGGCGGCATCCCTTTGATATACGCATGGTGCGAAAGGGAAGCGCCATGTTGCTTATCCCGTTACGTTATTGATAGTCATAGATTGCATTACACCTATTACTTGTATAGATCAACACACAATGATACCAGCAAATCATCACAACATTTGTGAGGCGGCATCCCTTTGATATACGCATGGTGCGAAAGGGAAGCGCCATGTTGCTTATCCCGTTACGTTATTGATAGTCATAGATTGCATTACACCTATTACTTGTATAGATCAACACACAATGATACCAGCAAATCATCACAACATTTGTGAGGCGGCATCCCTTTGATATACGCGTGGTGCGAAAGGGAAGCGCCATGTTGCTTATCCCGTTACGTTATTGATAGTCATAGATTGCATTACACCTATTACTTGTATAGATCAACACACAATGATACCAGCAAATCATCACAACATTTGTGAGGCGGCATCCCTTTGATATACGCGTGGTGCGAAAGGGAAGCGCCATGTTGCTTATCCCGTTACGTTATTGATAGTCATAGATTGCATTACACCTATTACTTGTATAGATCAACACACAATGATACCAGCAAATCATCACAACATTTGTGAGGCGGCATCCCTTTGATATACGCGTGGTGCGAAAGGGAAGCGCCATGTTGCTTATCCCGTTACGTTATTGATAGTCATAGATTGCATTACACCTATTACTTGTATAGATCAACACACAATGATACCAGCAAATCATCATAACATTTGTGAGGCGGCATCCCTTTGATATACGCGTGGTGCGAAAGGGAAGCGCCATGTTGCTTATCCCGTTACGTTATTGATAGTCATAGATTGCATTACACCTATTACTTGTATAGATCAACACACAATGATACCAGCAAATCATCACAACATTTGTGAGGCGGCATCCCTCTGATATACGCATGGTGCGAAAGGGAAGCGCCATGTTGCTTATCCCGTTACGTTATTGATAGTCATAGATTGCATTACATCTATCACTTGTATAGATCAACACACAATGATACCAGCAAATCATCACAACATTTGTGAGGCGGCATCCCTTTGATATACGCGTGGTGCGAAAGGGAAGCGCCATGTTGCTTATCCCGTTACGTTATTGATAGTCATAGATTGCATTACACCTATTACTTGTATAGATCAACACACAATGATACCAGCAAATCATCACAACATTTGTGAGGCGGCATCCCTTTGATATACGCGTGGTGCGAAAGGGAAGCGCCATGTTGCTTATCCCGTTACGTTATTGATAGTCATAGATTGCATTACACCTATTACTTGTATAGATCAACACACAATGATACCAGCAAATCATCACAACATTTGTGAGGCGGCATCCCTTTGATATACGCATGGTGCGAAAGGGAAGCGCCATGTTGCTTATCCCGTTACGTTATTGATAGTCATAGATTGCATTACACCTATTACTTGTATAGATCAACACACAATGATACCAGCAAATCATCACAACATTTGTGAGGCGGCATCCCTTTGATATACGCATGGTGCGAAAGGGAAGCGCCATGTTGCTTATCCCGTTACGTTATTGATAGTCATAGATTGCATTACACCTATTACTTGTATAGATCAACACACAATGATACCAGCAAATCATCACAACATTTGTGAGGCGGCATCCCTTTGATATACGCATGGTGCGAAAGGGAAGCGCCATGTTGCTTATCCCGTTACGTTATTGATAGTCATAGATTGCATTACACCTATTACTTGTATAGATCAACACACAATGATACCAGCAAATCATCACAACATTTGTGAGGCGGCATCCCTTTGATATACGCATGGTGCGAAAGGGAAGCGCCATGTTGCTTATCCCGTTACGTTATTGATAGTCATAGATTGCATTACATCTATTACTTGTATAGATCAACACACAATGATACCAGCAAATCATCACAACATTTGTGAGGCGGCATCCCTTTGATATACGCATGGTGCGAAAGGGAAGCGCCATGTTGCTTATCCCGTTACGTTATTGATAGTCATAGATTGCATTACACCTATTACTTGTATAGATCAACACACAATGATACCAGCAAATCATCACAACATTTGTGAGGCGGCATCCCTTTGATATACGCATGGTGCGAAAGGGAAGCGCCATGTTGCTTATCCCGTTACGTTATTGATAGTCATAGATTGCATTACACCTATTACTTGTATAGATCAACACACAATGATACCAGCAAATCATCACAACATTTGTGAGGCGGCATCCCTTTGATATACGCATGGTGCGAAAGGGAAGCGCCATGTTGCTTATCCCGTTACGTTATTGATAGTCATAGATTGCATTACATCTATTACTTGTATAGATCAACACACAATGATACCAGCAAATCATCACAACATTTGTGAGGCGGCATCCCTTTGATATACGCATGGTGCGAAAGGGAAGCGCCATGTTGCTTATCCCGTTACGTTATTGATAGTCATAGATTGCATTACACCTATTACTTGTATAGATCAACACACAATGATACCAGCAAATCATCACAACATTTGTGAGGCGGCATCCCTTTGATATACGCATGGTGCGAAAGGGAAGCGCCATGTTGCTTATCCCGTTACGTTATTGATAGTCATAGATTGCATTACACCTATTACTTGTATAGATCAACACACAATGATACCAGCAAATCATCACAACATTTGTGAGGCGGCATCCCTTTGATATACGCATGGTGCGAAAGGGAAGCGCCATGTTGCTTATCCCGTTACGTTATTGATAGTCATAGATTGCATTACACCTATTACTTGTATAGATCAACACACAATGATACCAGCAAATCATCACAACATTTGTGAGGCGGCATCCCTTTGATATACGCATGGTGCGAAAGGAAAGCGCCATGTTGCTTATCCCGTTACGTTATTGATAGTCATAGATTGCATTACACCTATTACTTGTATAGATCAACACACAATGATACCAGCAAATCATCACAACATTTGTGAGGCGGCATCCCTTTGATATACGCGTGGTGCGAAAGGGAAGCGCCATGTTGCTTATCCCGTTACGTTATTGATAGTCATAGATTGCATTACACCTATTACTTGTATAGATCAACACACAATGATACCAGCAAATCATCACAACATTTGTGAGGCGGCATCCCTTTGATATACGCGTGGTGCGAAAGGGAAGCGCCATGTTGCTTATCCCGTTACGTTATTGATAGTCATAGATTGCATTACACCTATTACTTGTATAGATCAACACACAATGATACCAGCAAATCATCACAACATTTGTGAGGCGGCATCCCTCTGATATACGCATGGTGCGAAAGGGAAGCGCCATGTTGCTTATCCCGTTACGTTATTGATAGTCATAGATTGCATTACATCTATCACTTGTATAGATCAACACACAATGATACCAGCAAATCATCACAACATTTGTGAGGCGGCATCCCTTTGATATACGCGTGGTGCGAAAGGGAAGCGCCATGTTGCTTATCCCGTTACGTTATTGATAGTCATAGATTGCATTACACCTATTACTTGTATAGATCAACACACAATGATACCAGCAAATCATCACAACATTTGTGAGGCGGCATCCCTTTGATATACGCGTGGTGCGAAAGGGAAGCGCCATGTTGCTTATCCCGTTACGTTATTGATAGTCATAGATTGCATTACACCTATTACTTGTATAGATCAACACACAATGATACCAGCAAATCATCACAACATTTGTGAGGCGGCATCCCTTTGATATACGCATGGTGCGAAAGGGAAGCGCCATGTTGCTTATCCCGTTACGTTATTGATAGTCATAGATTGCATTACACCTATTACTTGTATAGATCAACACACAATGATACCAGCAAATCATCACAACATTTGTGAGGCGGCATCCCTTTGATATACGCATGGTGCGAAAGGGAAGCGCCATGTTGCTTATCCCGTTACGTTATTGATAGTCATAGATTGCATTACACCTATTACTTGTATAGATCAACACACAATGATACCAGCAAATCATCACAACATTTGTGAGGCGGCATCCCTTTGATATACGCATGGTGCGAAAGGGAAGCGCCATGTTGCTTATCCCGTTACGTTATTGATAGTCATAGATTGCATTACACCTATTACTTGTATAGATCAACACACAATGATACCAGCAAATCATCACAACATTTGTGAGGCGGCATCCCTTTGATATACGCATGGTGCGAAAGGGAAGCGCCATGTTGCTTATCCCGTTACGTTATTGATAGTCATAGATTGCATTACATCTATTACTTGTATAGATCAACACACAATGATACCAGCAAATCATCACAACATTTGTGAGGCGGCATCCCTTTGATATACGCATGGTGCGAAAGGGAAGCGCCATGTTGCTTATCCCGTTACGTTATTGATAGTCATAGATTGCATTACACCTATTACTTGTATAGATCAACACACAATGATACCAGCAAATCATCACAACATTTGTGAGGCGGCATCCCTTTGATATACGCATGGTGCGAAAGGGAAGCGCCATGTTGCTTATCCCGTTACGTTATTGATAGTCATAGATTGCATTACACCTATTACTTGTATAGATCAACACACAATGATACCAGCAAATCATCACAACATTTGTGAGGCGGCATCCCTTTGATATACGCATGGTGCGAAAGGGAAGCGCCATGTTGCTTATCCCGTTACGTTATTGATAGTCATAGATTGCATTACATCTATTACTTGTATAGATCAACACACAATGATACCAGCAAATCATCACAACATTTGTGAGGCGGCATCCCTTTGATATACGCATGGTGCGAAAGGGAAGCGCCATGTTGCTTATCCCGTTACGTTATTGATAGTCATAGATTGCATTACACCTATTACTTGTATAGATCAACACACAATGATACCAGCAAATCATCACAACATTTGTGAGGCGGCATCCCTTTGATATACGCATGGTGCGAAAGGGAAGCGCCATGTTGCTTATCCCGTTACGTTATTGATAGTCATAGATTGCATTACACCTATTACTTGTATAGATCAACACACAATGATACCAGCAAATCATCACAACATTTGTGAGGCGGCATCCCTTTGATATACGCATGGTGCGAAAGGGAAGCGCCATGTTGCTTATCCCGTTACGTTATTGATAGTCATAGATTGCATTACACCTATTACTTGTATAGATCAACACACAATGATACCAGCAAATCATCACAACATTTGTGAGGCGGCATCCCTTTGATATACGCATGGTGCGAAAGGAAAGCGCCATGTTGCTTATCCCGTTACGTTATTGATAGTCATAGATTGCATTACACCTATTACTTGTATAGATCAACACACAATGATACCAGCAAATCATCACAACATTTGTGAGGCGGCATCCCTTTGATATACGCGTGGTGCGAAAGGGAAGCGCCATGTTGCTTATCCCGTTACGTTATTGATAGTCATAGATTGCATTACACCTATTACTTGTATAGATCAACACACAATGATACCAGCAAATCATCACAACATTTGTGAGGCGGCATCCCTTTGATATACGCGTGGTGCGAAAGGGAAGCGCCATGTTGCTTATCCCGTTACGTTATTGATAGTCATAGATTGCATTACACCTATTACTTGTATAGATCAACACACAATGATACCAGCAAATCATCACAACATTTGTGAGGCGGCATCCCTTTGATATACGCGTGGTGCGAAAGGGAAGCGCCATGTTGCTTATCCCGTTACGTTATTGATAGTCATAGGAGTAACGCGATCGGTGATATACCGCAAGATGAAGAAAGCACACTGAATAGAAAAAAATATTCGAATACCGAGATTTGAAATTTCTAGACTCACAATAAGAACATTTTATTGTTAGTGGAGGTGCCGGGTTTTAGTATAAGACAAACCAAAGATATGCAGTAGTTTTAATTCAGGCTAAAATTGAAAGTTATCAAATTATTTGATTGATTCCTAAAATTCTGCTCGGGGACGAAACTGTAATGTATTACACTGAGTGTATAATAGTTGATTCAGCGAAATATCAGACTTTTAGTGACGACATTAATTCTGATTTTCGAACAGTTTGCGATATCAAAATTGTAATACGAGATAAACACAGGTATTTTCGATTCCGTCTAGATGATGTGAGATGAGTTGATAAACCTTGGATTCCAACTTCCAACATTTTTCACAGATAAATCTGTTTTTTCAGCTGTATACAACTGTGAACATTATGCGATATATGGCGCATAATTTCCACTCATACCGTTCAGAAGGTATCACACATACGTGTGTTTCTCTGCAGGTATTATAACCAGTATATCTCATACCATCCGAACATCATCTGAACAACTGGCATTTCTCTGAGTCAGCCTCCATGTAATCCGGCTGCAGATATTGTCTTTTACTCCGAGGATAAGTCGTGAGCAAGTTAAATGATTGGTACATGATGTAATACTAGTCAAACGCGAAATATGCGTTGTAAGATGAGCGAGATATCTGAATAAGGTATAAAAGTCCTTGAATTAGTTCTACCCTTGCTACTTTATCGACTCTGGTATTCTACACACCTTGATACTTGAATGAGCTATAAAAGTCATTGAAGTAGTTCTAATCTCCTTTTCTTTATTGACTCTGGTATTCTACACACCTTGATGTATATGAAAAATACTTCATTGTTGGTCAACTCTTGAATCTAGAGAGCAGTGAATCTCGACAACTTAATTCTGTCACAATTTTCATGATATATTTGATGAATATTATCAGTTATTTTTTTTTTTCTTCAAAACGGCTGATTGGAATTGCATACTAAATCGTGAAAATGTGTAAAATCCATGTATACACATTTAGAGAAAATTTCTTCTCATTTGGAGAGATTTTATTTTTCAACATTTTCCGCCCAGCCAAATCTTATGAAGTTTTTAGAGATTTTGAGATGATTTTTCTCAGAATTGGTCTGACCGATTCATTCCAAAAACTATAAAATTTTGAGTTGGATAAGTTTGCGTTTACAAAAAAAGTTTCATGTTCATCAGTCAACCCTTGCGACCTGTGGAGTGCTTACAAAAAAAAAAAAAAGAAAAAAAAAAAAACACACAGACAAAGTCCTATAAGAGTGGGATGGAGACTTCGCTACGCTCATCAACAATAGAATGCAACTCCATAACTATCTGAATTGTTTCGAAAGAGAGTACTGAAGAAATGTCTTCAAGGAATGGTGGCTCTTAAGAATAATAAAGAGAAGCATACCTCAAACTAATGTTTCAAACAGTTAGTAAGTTTTTTGTATGGTAATATTAGTTTTAAAACAGCTTCTTAGTTCATTGTGAACAACTGAACGTTGAACTTCTCATTTGTTTTTCACATCAGATTATGCAGTAAAATATATGATATAATTTTTCAGCTGGTGAAATATCAAATATATATATATATATATATATATATATATATATATATATATATATATATGTATATATATATATATATATATATATATGAAAAAAAATAGATACATATATATATATATATATATCTATTTATTTATATATATATATATATATATATATATATATATATATATATATATATATGTATATATATATATATATATATATATATATATATATATATATATATATATATATATATATATATATATATATATATATATATATTGGATTTGGACGACACACTATAACTTGGCTACGATCTATTGGCGTCGGTGAATGATGAATGAGATGATGGGATGATGAGATGAAAGGTTATTCTATTAGGTGTTTTGGTTGGTGGGAAGGAGTCGGTCGTGACCTGTCGTTATGCAACCATCCTAGTATCAACCTGGACGACCTAGGGAAACCAAGAAAAACCCCTGTCAGGATGGTCGACCATGGCGGGAATCGAACCCCGGTCTCCTGAATGAATGTTCAGTGTGTTACCACTCGGCCACGCGTCTCGGTGGTGGAATATTACATGAACACAACGCATGTACCCAGAATTCGACAAAGTAGTGAACATCGGTCACCAAATCTCTGAATCTAGTCCATGTTCTAATAATGTTGTCAGTCTTCAACTTTCTGTCACGAGTATATCAGTCGCTAACACACTCAACTGTCATTCAGGAGACCACGAGGCCTCACCGCGACTGCCACTTGGAACAACGTCCTGGATCCTGGATCTAGCCAGCTTCACAGGACTGGGACTTTGAGTGGATCATGTTCCCGAGAAGATATAAGTAACATGGCAACATATCCGGTCCTTATGCACTTCTGTTGTGATTGAGAAGAAACCACCTTCCAGTGTTACCATCATCTCAATAATCTTCAATCGCTCCAGCTATGCAATATATATATATATATATATATATATATACATATATATATATATATATATATATATATATATATATACATATATATAAATATATATATATATATATATATATATATATATATATATATATATATATTTATATATAAATATATATATAGGCCTATATATATATATATATATATATATATATATATATATATATATATATATATATATATATATATATATATATATATTTATGTATATATATATATATATGTATATATATATATATATATATATATATATATATATATATATATATATATATATATATATATATATATATATATATATATATATATATATATATATATATATATATATATATATACATAAATCTACGAATTATTATACGATATACATTTATATGTATATATATATATATATAGTTATATATATATATATATATATATATATATATATATATATATATATATATATATATATATATATATATATATATATATATATATAACTTTCAAACTTTCAAAAATACCATTAGAATAACACGGCGGAAAAAAAGAAAATATTTTTATTTTCAAAAAGAATGAAATTTTGCGTGGAGTTGAATTACATCTTGATATACATTTTTGGGAATTTTCAGCTTGATTGGTTGAACCATTTCGAAGAAAAAACATGGAATGTGCTAAATTGGTACCACTCGAAGCAGTTTTCAGACTTTTTACCCATTTATAACTTTAATGTCACCCAATTGGCGAATGTGGCAAAAGTTCGGCAATCAACACATTCGCTCGTCTAACAACGCATATATGGCGTTTTCCTAATAATGGCGTTTTTCGTGGTTTCCCTCTGTAGTCTAGCCTGATGCCGGGATGGTTCCCACAATATAGGCCACGACCGCTTCCTTTCCACTATCCTTCCCATTACCCATAAAAACCTTCATCTCATCATCCCATCATCTCATTAATCATTCATCCGACGCCAATAGATCTTAGTGATCATTGAAGTGCGTCGTTAAAAACCCAATATATAATATATTTTAAGTGACAGTCGCGGTAAGGATAATGACTTGTGATGACTTTCATGCATCATCACATTCCCTGATACACGAGATCTCACAATGTTCTACTTCTGACTTGTTAAAATGCGTCTAATTACCGTAGGTAGTCCGTACGATAGACTATAGCTCAGATATAGATCAGTTGTATAAAGTTAGTTTCGGGCACTGATGTTTGCCACGCCGCTCAGGTGATTAGGGGCACGAATAACGACCTTACACTAGACTGTTGGTTCATATTTATGTCTCACGCCACGCCATCATAGCCAGTACTAAAGTAGCATCAAGTGAAATATATTAATTTCATGTGGAACGCGTTTTGAGGGAACCCACCCGTAGTTTATATTTCCAGTGTCAACATTTTTTTATTTTTTTTATTGGGAAAACAAAAGTTAGAAACATTACAATTGACAAAATTCACATCGCTTGATCCACAAAGCCTTATATGGGCTTGACTGTGGTGATAACATGAATAAAATAACTCTATAAAAACACACACAAAATTAGTTGAAAAACAGAGAGAAAAAAAAGTGCAGCCTAAAATTACGAAAGAAAACGAGACATGTGCAAAGTTAATCAATTGAAGAAAGAAGTAAGCACACAATGAATTACTGAGAAAAATGCTTGCGCAAAAACCAATAATTCACACTTGCGCATTCAAGATGCGATAACATAGAAAGAAAAAAACAGTTACTAGAAAAAGCATACAACGAAAAGATTCAACCTTGTTCTGAAATTAAATCACTCAAAAAACATAATTCAAGTATATATACATAATTAAGACTGAATTAAACCAATACCAATGATTGGACAAAACTTCTTTCATAACAATAATACATATAGGGTGAAAGTTAACTCCAATTAAGAGTTGAAGAGTAACCATATTTTAATTTCGGTTTTGATATTTCTATACTTTGTCAAATGCCTTAAATTGAATGGAATTTTATTCAAAAATATTGGTACTGAATACTCAAGACTTTTTCTGCCGTATTTATTGTTGAATTGAGGAATTTTGAAGTCATTTAATATTCTGGATCTAGTATTTTGTGAATGATCTACAATATTTCTAAATGATCATCGAAATAATATTTGAGAAATTTGTAGTCAAATAGGTCATTAAATGGTAAAACATTTTAATGGCGAAATAATTTTTCGAATATGAGATATGAACAACCGCAGTGACTTTCTGAATGAACATAATGTAATACTATTCGGAGAATCACCTTCTAGAATCTAGAATATTGTCGATACATAATAAACTCGTTCAATATGTAACATGCTATTTGTACATAATGGTATCCTACACTGTGAGGTAAAAATATCATAGTGAGAATATCGAGTGTTACTGTTACATACATTAGTGATTTTCCATCTTTGTCATCATAAAATTTAATTCGTCGGAATTTTCGACATTTTCTGCTTTATGTGTTCTATTTGTCAATTCTGTACCTTGCACGGTTCAATTTTCATGATCAATTATATTCATTTGAACACTTTGGTGGGAGATTCTTGTCCTATGAAGACGTAGATGCATTAATACATATGAATGCGATTCAGTTTTTTAGTTTCAAGGAAATACGTCTCACAGCGAGAGAGGTTCATAAAGAATATAACTCATGAAATTTGATAACCATCACAATAGATTATATGTTGATTTTTCTCATTAACATCGAAAGCTTGGCATGGAGTTATTGTTTCGGGATTGAGGATAAAGATCAAGAGCTGAACGGGAAACCGCAAGGAATATCTGGTCACCCTGAGGGAATAGTCGTATATAATATCCCGAGGAAAGTGTAGAAGTAGAGTTGATTTAAATCACGAGTTCAAATTATCGTACTGAACATTCATACTAGATGAATTACGAGCGTATTACTAGATGATATATCGTGATTTATGTGAGAGAATACGGCACAATTGAAACAAATTGAACAACTCTGTCCTCCGTAGCTCAGTGAGTTGGAGCACCGCAAAAGAAACTGAAATCACTTTGTGCAGGAATTCGAGCCCTGATTGAGCCATTAAATGATTTGTAAACGCCTCTTCACTCATCATCAATCCGTAGTTTCACGATCCCCAGCTCATTCGTGTACTCCCGCACAACCTAGCTCTCGGTGGGGTCGTTGAAAAACAATAATGATTATAATAATCATCAGCTCATTCGTGTACTCCCGCACAACCTAGCTGTCGGTGGGGTCGTTGAAAAACAATAATGATTATAATAATCATCAGCTCATTCGTGTACTCCCGCACAACCTAGCTGTCGGTGGGGTCGTTGAAAAACAATAATGATTATAATAATCATCAGCTCATTCGTGTACTCCCGCACAACCTAGCTGTCGGTGGGGTCGTTGAAAAACAATAATGATTATAATAATCATCAGCTCATTCGTGTACTCCCGCACAACCTAGCTGTCGGTGGGGTCGTTGAAAAACAATAATGATTATAATAATCATCAGCTCATTCGTGTACTCCCGCACAACCTAGCTGTCGGTGGGGTCGTTGAAAAACAATAATGATTATAATAATCATCAGCTCATTCGTGTACTCCCGCACAACCTAGCTGTCGGTGGGGTCGTTGAAAAACAATAATGATTATAATAATCATCAGCTCATTCGTGTACTCCCGCACAACCTAGCTGTCGGTGGGGTCGTTGAAAAACAATAATGATTATAATAATCATCAGCTCATTCGTGTACTCCCGCACAACCTAGCTGTCGGTGGGGTCGTTGAAAAACAATAATGATTATAATAATCATCAGCTCATTCATGTACTCCCGCACAACCTAGCTGTCGGTGGGGTCGTTGAAAAACAATAATGATTATAATAATCATCAGCTCATTCGTGTACTCCCGCACAACCTAGCTGTCGGTGGGGTCGTTGAAAAACAATAATGATTATAATAATCATCAGCTCATTCATGTACTCCCGCACAACCTAGCTGTCGGTGGGGTCGTTGAAAAACAATAATGATTATAATAATCATCAGCTCATTCATGTACTCCCGCACAACCTAGCTGTCGGTGGGGTCGTTGAAAAACAATAATGATTATAATAATCATCAGCTCATTCATGTACTCCCGCACAACCTAGCTGTCGGTGGGGTCGTTGAAAAACAATAATGATTATAATAATCATCAGCTCATTCGTGTACTCCCGCACAACCTAGCTGTCGGTGGGGTCGTTGAAAAACAATAATGATTATAATAATCATCAGCTCATTCGTGTACTCCCGCACAACCTAGCTGTCGGTGGGGTCGTTGAAAAACAATAATGATTATAATAATCATCAGCTCATTCGTGTACTCCCGCACAACCTAGCTGTCGGTGGGGTCGTTGAAAAACAATAATGATTATAATAATCATCAGCTCATTCGTGTACTCCCGCACAACCTAGCTGTCGGTGGGGTCGTTGAAAAACAATAATGATTATAATAATCATCAGCTCATTCATGTACTCCCGCACAACCTAGCTGTCGGTGGGGTCGTTGAAAAACAATAATGATTATAATAATCATCAGCTCATTCATGTACTCCCGCACAACCTAGCTGTCGGTGGGGTCGTTGAAAAACAATAATGATTATAATAATCATCAGCTCATTCGTGTACTCCCGCACAACCTAGCTGTCGGTGGGGTCGTTGAAAAACAATAATGATTATAATAATCATCAGCTCATTCGTGTACTCCCGCACAACCTAGCTGTCGGTGGGGTCGTTGAAAAACAATAATGATTATAATAATCATCAGCTCATTCGTGTACTCCCGCACAACCTAGCTGTCGGTGGGGTCGTTGAAAAACAATAATGATTATAATAATCATCAGCTCATTCGTGTACTCCCGCACAACCTAGCTGTCGGTGGGGTCGTTGAAAAACAATAATGATTATAATAATCATCAGCTCATTCGTGTACTCCCGCACAACCTAGCTGTCGGTGGGGTCGTTGAAAAACAATAATGATTATAATAATCATCAGCTCATTCATGTACTCCCGCACAACCTAGCTGTCGGTGGGGTCGTTGAAAAACAATAATGATTATAATGATCATCAGCTCATTCATGTACTCCCGCACAACCTAGCTGTCGGTGGGGTCGTTGAAAAACAATAATGATTATAATAATCAACAGCTCATTCGTGTACTCCCGCACAACCTAGCTGTCGGTGGGGTCGTTGAAAAACAATAATGATTATAATAATCATCAGCTCATTCGTGTACTCCCGCACAACCTAGCTGTCGGTGGGGTCGTTGAAAAACAATAATGATTATAATAATCATCAGCTCATTCATGTACTCCCGCACAACCTAGCTGTCGGTGGGGTCGTTGAAAAACAATAATGATTATAATAATCATCAGCTCATTCATGTACTCCCGCACAACCTAGCTGTCGGTGGGGTCGTTGAAAAACAATAATGATTATAATAATCATCAGCTCATTCGTGTACTCCCGCACAACCTAGCTGTCGGTGGGGTCGTTGAAAAACAATAATGATTATAATAATCATCAGCTCATTCGTGTACTCCCGCACAACCTAGCTGTCGGTGGGGTCGTTGAAAAACAATAATGATTATAATAATCATCAGCTCATTCATGTACTCCCGCACAACCTAGCTGTCGGTGGGGTCGTTGAAAAACAATAATGATTATAATAATCATCAGCTCATTCATGTACTCCCGCACAACCTAGCTGTCGGTGGGGTCGTTGAAAAACAATAATGATTATAATAATCATCAGCTCATTCATGTACTCCCGCACAACCTAGCTGTCGGTGGGGTCGTTGAAAAACAATAATGATTATAATAATCATCAGCTCATTCGTGTACTCCCGCACAACCTAGCTGTCGGTGGGGTCGTTGAAAAACAATAATGATTATAATAATCATCAGCTCATTCGTGTACTCCCGCACAACCTAGCTGTCGGTGGGGTCGTTGAAAAACAATAATGATTATAATAATCATCAGCTCATTCATGTACTCCCGCACAACCTAGCTGTCGGTGGGGTCGTTGAAAAACAATAATGATTATAATAATCATCAGCTCATTCATGTACTCCCGCACAACCTAGCTGTCGGTGGGGTCGTTGAAAAACAATAATGATTATAATAATCATCAGCTCATTCATGTACTCCCGCACAACCTAGCTGTCGGTGGGGTCGTTGAAAAACAATAATGATTATAATAATCATCAGCTCATTCATGTACTCCCGCACAACCTAGCTGTCGGTGGGGTCGTTGAAAAACAATAATGATTATAATAATCATCAGCTCATTCATGTACTCCCGCACAACCTAGCTGTCGGTGGGGTCGTTGAAAAACAATAATGATTATAATAATCATCAGCTCATTCATGTACTCCCGCACAACCTAGCTGTCGGTGGGGTCGTTGAAAAACAATAATGATTATAATAATCATCAGCTCATTCGTGTACTCCCGCACAACCTAGCTGTCGGTGGGGTCGTTGAAAAACAATAATGATTATAATAATCATCAGCTCATTCGTGTACTCCCGCACAACCTAGCTGTCGGTGGGGTCGTTGAAAAACAATAATGATTATAATAATCATCAGCTCATTCGTGTACTCCCGCACAACCTAGCTGTCGGTGGGGTCGTTGAAAAACAATAATGATTATAATAATCATCAGCTCATTCGTGTACTCCCGCACAACCTAGCTGTCGGTGGGGTCGTTGAAAAACAATAATGATTATAATAATCATCAGCTCATTCATGTACTCCCGCACAACCTAGCTGTCGGTGGGGTCGTTGAAAAACAATAATGATTATAATAATCATCAGCTCATTCATGTACTCCCGCACAACCTAGCTGTCGGTGGGGTCGTTGAAAAACAATAATGATTATAATAATCATCAGCTCATTCATGTACTCCCGCACAACCTAGCTGTCGGTGGGGTCGTTGAAAAACAATAATGATTATAATAATCATCAGCTCATTCATGTACTCCCGCACAACCTAGCTGTCGGTGGGGTCGTTGAAAAACAATAATGATTATAATAATCATCAGCTCATTCATGTACTCCCGCACAACCTAGCTGTCGGTGGGGTCGTTGAAAAACAATAATGATTATAATAATCATCAGCTCATTCATGTACTCCCGCACAACCTAGCTGTCGGTGGGGTCGTTGAAAAACAATAATGATTATAATAATCATCAGCTCATTCATGTACTCCCGCACAACCTAGCTGTCGGTGGGGTCGTTGAAAAACAATAATGATTATAATAATCATCAGCTCATTCATGTACTCCCGCACAACCTAGCTGTCGGTGGGGTCGTTGAAAAACAATAATGATTATTAGATGAGCGTAGCGAAATCTCCATCCCACTCTTATAGGGCTTTGTCTGTTTGTTTTTGTTTGTTTGTTGTTTTGTTTGTTTGTGGACACTGCACAGGTCGCAGGGTTTGACTGATCAACATGAAACTTTGTTTTGAACGCAAACTTATCCAACTCAGAACTGTAAAGTTTTTGGTATAAATCGGTTGGATAGATTTTGAAGAAATATCATCTCAAAGTTTTTAAAAACCCGATAAGATCAGGCTGGGTGAAAAAAAATTGAAAAATAAATCTCTTCAAATGAAATGACATTTTCTGTAAATGTGTAAACATGATTGATACACATTATCACAATTTTGTATGCAATTCGGATCAGCCATTTTGAAGAAAATAATTGAATTATCTGTTTTTGTTCATCAAATATTATTATAGAAATTAAAGCAGATTCAGGTTGCCGAGATTCACTGCTTTCTAGATTCGATATTTGCCCAATAATGAAGGCTCCTTTATATGCATCAAGGTGTGTAGAATACCAGATCAGATAATATAGCAAGGGTAAAACTACTTTAACGACTTTCATAACTTATTCAGATATCTCGCTCATCTTAAAACGCATATTTCGCGTTTGCCTAGTAAGTAAGAAGCTAACTACGTTTGCAGAACGAAGTTAAGGACTTGATGTCGGATAGTGCTAACTGTGCGTTCGGTTCACACTACGTTGTTAGATGATTAGATGAGCGTAGCGCAAATTCCATCCCACCCTTGTGGAGCTTTGTCTGTGTTTTTTTTTTTTTTTTTTTTGTAAGCACTGCACAGGTCACATGGGTGGACTGATCAACATGAAACTTTTGTGTACGGGCCAACTTTTACAACTCAGAACTGTATAGTTTGTGGGATGAATCGGTTGAATAGATTTTGAGAAATATCATGTCAAAGTTTTTAAAAACCCCATAAGATTAGGATGGGTGAGAAAATTCGAAAAAATGAAACCTCTCCGGAAAAAATAAAATTTCCTCTGAGTATTTGAACATAAATGATACACATAACCACTATTTTGTAAGCAATTCGAATCAGCCGTTTCGAAGAAAAAATTAAAATAACTGTTTTCATTCATCAAATATATGGAAATGAGCCAAGATTCACTGCTTCCTAGATTCGATATTTGCCCAAGCATTAAATATTCTTTATATTCGTCAAGGTGTGTAGAATACCAGAGAAAATAAAGTAGCAATCAAATGAAGGACAAAGTGTGTAGAATACCAGAGTCGATAAAGTAGCAAATGTAGGACTGTTATTATACCTTATTCAGATATCTCGCTCATCTTACAACGCATATCTCGCGTTTGCCTAGTTAACATCATTTAGAGGCTGAACAGCTGTTAGTGAATAGGGTATTAAAAGATCGGGCCAGATATTACGCTAACACACAGAATCCTCTATG
>CAXFZR010000341.1:0-30000 GCA_964007535.1 Brachyptera risi
GGTAGCTAGAATCGCTCAAAACTGCTCGCATTTTCTCAACATACTCGTCAGTGCGCATTACTACGGTGGCGTTCCCTTTATCTGCCTTCAGGATGACTATATCTTTGTTTTTTCGTAAATCGTTAATAGCTATTCTCTCTTCTAACAGTAGATTAGGTCGCGGTATTTTACATTGTTTTAATATTCGCGATGTATTTTGACGAATCTCCTCTGCTAAAGGTTTCGGAAGACGTCTAATGGCAGTTTCAACTCCTATTATAACCTTTTCGTATGGAACAGACTGAGGAGCAACAGAGTAGTTGAAACCTTTACTAAGGACCGAAATCGCTGACTGAGAAAGTTGTAAAGATGTTAAGTTTATAACATGTTCCGATGGATCGTATACCGATCGTGAAGATGAATCTATAACAGGGTGTTGCTTCGCATAAAGCTGTTCAAATTTCTTGACATGACGGACAGTTACAGCTATCCTTACCTTCTCAGCTTGTAGTTTCGAAATACGAAGCAAATCAGACATCAGATCAGGGTACATGGAGCCAGTCAAACGGTGATATAGCGCATCAATATCTCTTGCCAAGAAGTGTAAATCTCTGCGAATGTATACAATTTGCAAATTTGCAATCTAGACGTAATTCAAGGGTTTTTGACCGGGCCAACAGAATGATTTTAATCGATCATATTCACAACATTCGCAGAGATTTACACTTCTTGGCAAGAGATATTGATGCGCTATATCACCGTTTGACTGGCTCCATGTACCCTGATCTGATGTCTGATTTGCTTCGTATTTCGAAACTACAAGCTGAGAAGGTAAGGATAGCTGTAACTGTCCGTCATGTCAAGAAATTTGAACAGCTTTATGCGAAGCAACACCCTGTTATAGATTCATCTTCACGATCGGTATACGATCCATCGGAACATGTTATAAACTTAACATCTTTACAACTTTCTCAGTCAGCGATTTCGGTCCTTAGTAAAGGTTTCAACTACTCTGTTGCTCCTCAGTCTGTTCCATACGAAAAGGTTATAATAGGAGTTGAAACTGCCATTAGACGTCTTCCGAAACCTTTAGCAGAGGAGATTCGTCAAAATACATCGCGAATATTAAAACAATGTAAAATACCGCGACCTAATCTACTGTTAGAAGAGAGAATAGCTATTAACGATTTACGAAAAAACAAAGATATAGTCATCCTGAAGGCAGATAAAGGGAACGCCACCGTAGTAATGCGCACTGACGAGTATGTTGAGAAAATGCGAGCAGTTTTGAGCGATTCTAGCTACCAAAAAATTGAGAGAAATCCAACTTCCACCTTCGTGTCTAAACTTAATAGCCTTTTAGACGACGCTCCATTCAGCAAAGAATTAAGAGAAGATTTAAGACCAAAGGACTGCATTGTGCCCAAAATATATGGATTACCAAAATACCACAAGCTCGGAGTACCTTTACGGCCCATCGTTAGTGCCATCAAATCTCCAGCACATAGTATTGCAAGGTGTGTTGCCCGACTATTGAAACACGAAAATGAACTAGTAGAGAGTTATGTGAAAAACTCGGTGGAATTTATTGAGAAAGTGAAGAACCTGAGGTTGGACAAAGATGACATTCTAGTCAGCTTGGATGTGGTCTCGCTATTCAACAATGTACCTGTGAAGGAAGCCATGAGAGTACTCAGGGAGAAAAAGAAATTTGGTAATTCTTTATGTAACTTAATTGAAGGTTGTCTGGATTGTAGCTACTTTTCTTTCGAGGGTGAGCTCTACAAACAAAAAGAAGGCCTGGCTATGGGGTCACCTCTTTCTCCATTGGTGGCTAATTTATTTATGGAAAGATTTGAAGTGACCGCATTAAGAACAGCAACTCTGAAACCTAGGTGCTATTATCGCTACGTCGATGATTGCTTCATGGTCTGGCAGCACGGAGTTGAAACACTCATGGAGTTCGTGAAACATTTTAATGGAATCCATCCGAAAATCCAATTCACAGTGGAAATAGAAAATCAACAGAATAAGTTACCATTTCTGGATGTATTGCTCGGACGGAAACCAGACGGAACGTTAACTCATACTGTTTATAGGAAACAAACAAACACTAATAGATATTTAAATTCCAAATCCCATCATCATCCATGTCAAAAGAGGAGCGTACTGAATACTCTGGTTACCAGGTCAAGAAGACTCACTGATGAGCAACACATGTCGGAAGAACTAGTTAGTTTGAGAAAAACATTCGAACAGAACGGCTACTCGAACAAAGACATATCCAAAGCCATGAACTTTGTTCCAACAACTCGGAAGAAGCCAGATAAGAGCATAGCTACCGCGTTACTACCATATGCAAGTGGCATAACGGATAGAATAGGACGCATGCTGAAAAAGCATAATATTGAAACCATTTATACTCCCGATAATAAACTACAAAGTAAATTCAGATCAGTAAAGGACAAGATACATCTGTAGTCATGTGGGGTATATAAAGTGCCATGCGAGTGTGGCCTTGTTTACATTGGTCAAACTAAAAAACCCACTTCCGATCGACTCAAACAACATAAGTACCATGAACGGACCAAGAATTCAAGATTGTCTGCCATTGCTAAACATCATATAGAAGAGAAACACAATATTCTATACGAAGAATCTGTAGTATTGGATCGCCAAGAAAAGCGGTGGCCGAGGGCGATAAGCGAAGCCATTGAAATTATAAAACATCCACATAATTTCAATGGCGAAGATTGTGGATATACCCTATCGCCTAGCTGGACCACTGCACTTGGCGAATTACGATATCAGCCCAGACTAACAGACAGGATTGTTCTTGAAGCAGATGGAACCATGAATGAAGGAAGGCGACCATACTATTTGAGGAGTAGGATCAATCTGATAACCTAGCCCAGCATGTGTGATCCAGGACACTGTGATATAGTCATCTAGATTCATAGATGTGCATCAAGCTTATTTTTATTTTTATTGTTATTTTTATTACACCCTTCAAGACATTCATTGAAGATGTGTTTTTCTGCATAAGAATCTGTTTTTTGGTTCCTATTATTTATCATTTATATAATTATTTTCATTTTTAGCCCTCGAAAATGACCACTATATTGTAGTCGAAACGTCGGGCAATTAAATCAATATTTATTCGTTAACGCGACTTTTAATTATCCATAAAGATTTGATTATTAATTATATATTTATATATATATATGAATATACATATATATATATATATTTTTATATATATATATGAATATACATATATATATATATGGATATGTATATTTTTCTCATATTGGGTTTTAACGACGCAATGTAATGGTCACGGAGATCTTTTGGCGTCGGATAAATGATTAATGAGATGATGGGATGATGAGATGGAGGTTTTATGGGTAATGGGAAGGATAGTGGGAAGGAAGTGGTTGTGGCCTATATTGTGGGAACCATCCGGGCATTAGCATAGACTACAGAGGAAAACCACAAAAAACCCCTGTACAGATGGACGGTAGCTGGGATTGAACCGGATCCGACATGCTCACTACCTCCTGGGTCTCATGAAGCCAGTGGGCTAGCCACTCAGCTATCTGTGCTGGTATATATATATATTTATATATATATATGAATATATATATATATATATATATATATATATATATATATATATATATATATATATATATATATATATATACATATATATATATAAATATATATATATATATATATATATATATATATATATATATATATATATATATATATATATATATATATATACATATATATATATATATATATATATATATATATATATATATATATTCATATGTATATATATTCATACATATATATATATATATATATATATATATATATATATATATATATATATATATATATATATATATATATATATATATATATGAATATATATACATATATATATATATATATATATATATATATATATATATATATATATATATATATAATATATATATATATATATATATATATATATATATATATATATATATATGATCTCACTTGTTGCACTTGGAATGTAGGTAGCAATTTGAATACTCAGACTGATCAAATAATTAGTAATATTATTAAATGTAAAAATAAAAATGTAGCTGTGAAAAAAGGGAATGAAAAGGAAACAAGAAAACCCTGGTTTACGGGTGAAGTACAGCGGCGTATAAAAATGAGAGATTCATGCTACAAAAGGGCAAAAATGCTCAACACTACTGAGACATGGGAAGAATATAAGGTGGAGAGAAATCTAGTTAAATCTCTGATCAGAAAAAATGAAAGAGATTATTATGAGAGAAAAATTGATAACGTAAAAAATGATACTGCACGACTATGGAAAACATTGAAAGAAGTTATAAATATTGGCGAAAAGATAAATACTCCATCAGAAATAGAAGATGTACATGGGATTATGCATTGTGACAGTAAGTTCATTGCAACCGTATTTAATAATTATTTTGTTCAAAGTATTGAAGATATTATGAAAAGTATTTTAGAAATTGATATTGACGCGATAAAAAATGTGATGGTTAAAAACTCAGTAAATTTGCACATGTACGAACGAAACGAAACATGTAGACTATCAGTTTTTAATGAGATAACAGGAAAGGATTTAGATACAGCGGTGTGTAGATTGAAAAACAAGAAAGGTTCTATGGATGGAATCAATTATCAGATGTACAAAGATGCATATAGAATCATAAAATATAAACTACTTGAACTAATCAACGTTTCATTTAGGACAGGATCTTTTCCTAAGATTTTGAAGGAATCAACCATTCAGCCGGTAGGAAAAGTTGTAGGATCCAACAAAATATGTGATTTCAGGCCTATTAACATGCTCTCTATATTGGATAAACTGATTGAACTAATTGTACATGGTCAACTTTATCATTATTTCAATAGTAATAATCTAATCAGTGAAAACCAGTCTGGCTTTAGAGCTATGTATTCATGTGAGACTTCTAAACAACAGTTCAGTCCAAGGTTCCTTCGTTTTTTTTAAACTGTTGATCCGTATTGTAGATGCTCTGTGCTCTCGAAGAGAAACTGGGAAATTCACAATTTGGGCAGAACGGACTTTTGATATTTTCAATTCAATTATAGAATCATATGTTTTTTCTGGACATTGGATATTGAACATTCATAGACATATCACTATTAGCAAATATGAAAATCTACGAGAACATAACTCGTGACGTCACAGTCACGATGGTAGTTAAATGAATTATAATAGGAATATTAGATTTCCTTCAAAATAAACACATCAAAATGATTGAATGATAATATAATGAGAATCAAATCTCTCAATGATTTCAAACGAATCATACTACTTCTATGTACACATTTTCTATTTCGAGATCATGGATTAGACCGTAATTAGATGAGCGTAGCGAATATTCCATCCCACTCTTATGGAGCTTTGTCTGTGTGTTAATTTATTCATTTTTTGTTTGCTTGTTTGTAACCACTGCACAGGCCACATGGGTTGATTGATCAACATGAAACTTTTTTTGTACGGGCCAACCTTTTACAACTTAGAACTGTATAGTTTTTGGAATGAATCAGTTGGATAGATTCTGAGAAATATCATGTCAAAGTTTTTAAAAACCCCATAAGATCAGGCTGGGTAAAAAAATTCTAGAAAATGAAACCTCCCCAAAAATAATAAAATTTTCTTTGAGTGTTCATTCTCGAATGATATATACACATGACCACCATTTTGTAAGCAATTCGAACCAGCCGTTTTGAAGAAAAAAATTCAAATAACTGTTTTTATACATCAAATATATGGAAATGAGCCAAGAGTCACTGCTCCTAGATTCGATATTCGCCCAAGAATCAACTATTCTTTATATTCGTCAAGTTGTGTAGAATACCGGAGAAGATAAAGCAGCAATTAAATGAAGGACAGAGTGTGTAGAATACCAGAGTCGATAAAGTAGCAAATGTAGGACTGTTATTATACCTTATTCAGATATCTCGCTCATCTCACAATGTATATTTCGCGTTTGACTAGTAAAACTGGGCAAACGCAGCATATGCGTTGTAAGATGAGCGAGATATCTGAATGAGGTATAATAGGAGTCATTGAAGTAGTTTTATCTCAACTCTGATCGACTCTGGTATAGTTGAAAACTCCACACTTGACTGATATGAAAAATTTGGTGAATATCAAATCCAGAATGAAGTGAATCACAGAAATGGTTTTGTTATTATTTAAATCTATTTGTTGAATAAAAAACAATCATCAAATTATTTTCTTCGAAACAGCTGGTTCGAATGGCATACACAATTGTGATAATGTGTATCATTAATGTGTTCACATTCAGGGAAAATTTGGATTCTCTTGGAGAGATTTAATTTCTCAATTTTTTCACCCAGCCAAATCTTATAAATTTTTTGAAAACTTTGAGATGATATTTCTCAGAAATGGTCTGACCAATGTAACCCTAAACCTATGCAGTTACTTGAATGGTTGAATAAGTCCACGTGTACTGAGAAAGTTTCATGTCAATAAAAATATCCATAGTATTAATACGAGAAGGGCTGTTGACGGGTTGGGGTATAGAAGAATGTGTAGAAGGAAAAAATGGTTCAATTCTATATTCAATGCAGGAATGAAAGAGTTTGATAAGTTGCCCCACACTATTAGAAACCTGACAAGTGTCGGATGTTTCAAGGGTGCGTTCAATGGATTAAAACTACTCACGAATACTTATGATTTGTCTCTAATCTATAAGAATGATATAATTTTAATTTTGATATACTTTTATATACCACAATATATTACCATGTACCTAGGTTGATTTTAAGTTGCATCTGAATTGTTTGTAATGAAGTGTATGAAATCGGCTTCTGAGCTATCAAATAAACATATTATTATTATTATTATTAATCAGTCAACTCGTGCGATCTGAATGTGCAGTGCTCAAAAAAAAAAAACACAGACAAAGCTTCATAAGAGTAGGTTGTACATCTTTGCATTAGCTCATCCAATAATGATGGCATTTGAAGTTATTTCAACAAAATTTCAACAAAATTTGTATTTATTTGCAGTGTATAATGAACTGGAATGGATCAACTGATATTCACCTTTTGTTCGTGGTCCGAGCTCGGTCGCTCGTCGGTGTGATGCGGGTAGTGTCGAGCCCCTGTGCCGACCACCTCGTTGCCCCTGGCGACCGCCAAGATCTGGGGGGCCGTGCCCGCGTCGTCCGAGAAGTAATCCAGCACCACGCAGAGCTGCGAGCTGACCGGAGTCAGGGGCGGACTGACCAGGGAGGCGGACTCGTGGCCGAGCGAGATGAAAGTCGGCGCTGAACAAAAGTAGTGGTAGCAGTGTTCATTCCTTTAACCCTCTCGCGAGGAAATCGGTTCACAATTCACATATTTCACGATGTAACTTGAGAATAGCATTAGAATAATTGAGTATGGTAGTAAGTCATCGTTTAGGATTTATCAACGAATTAGTAATTATAGTATATAAAACGTGTAATACAATGAATAATGATACATTAGATGATTTCAGATTGATTGATATGGAATCGAGATGAATTACTAGGAAAACGCCATATATACGTCGTTAGACGAGCGAATGGTAATAGTATGTCGACTTTTTTAATTGCTGCAATTGAATTGAAGGAGATGTATTGATTTGCTTTCAAAGCAGAGAATTATTTTTCAAACCAGCAGGTCTCAAAACAATAAAGCAAAAGGCTAAGTTGAGAGTGTTTACTTTCCTTTTATAAACTTGACTAAATGTCTTGTTTAAAAAAAAGGTATGGGGCCATTACTTGGGCATTGACACGTTTATAATTTCTTATTATGATGATGAAAGGGTTATGGTGGTTTCTGGCGTCACGTGTATTGCCTTGTAAACTGAAGTCATTTTGAACATGTTATAAATTGTTTTTTTGGTAGCGTCTGCAGCGTGGTAAATTTTCCACTCGCTTTCATTTACAAAATGGTGAACGTTAAACAAATGTCGATGTGTTATATTTTCAATAAACCAGAGAACACTGGCCTTGTGATCCGGAAGGTGAGGGTTCGATAACTGCTATACCAAGCAACTTCATAGAGGGTTTTCGTGGTTTCCCTCTGTAGTATGGATAAATATCGGGATGGTTCCCAATAAATAGGCCACGACCGCTTCCTATACATTCTCATGAATACTTAAGAATATCTCCATCTCATGTTTATCTCATCTTATTCAACTCATTCATCATTCACCGATCATTTTACCGACATTCATAAAAATACGGAATACAGTTCACACGTTCTGAAGGAAATCTCAAGAAAACGTTATTTTTGTTTTCATAGCTTATATTTCGCTCCTTGTTCCTCTATCAATGAAGTCTATGTAATAAATATGCTTTTCCCAGTTTGTTATTAAACATATTTGAGGAAATCCTCATGGTTGCCAAACTTTTTCCTACATTCCCCAATTGGGTGATATTTAAGTTATAAATGGGTGAAAACTGCTTTGAGTGGTACCAATTTAGCTAATTTTATGTTCTTTCTTCAAAATGGCTGACCCGATCAAGCTGAAAATTCCCAGAAATGTGTATCAAAATGTAATTCAACTTCACGCAAAATTTCATTTTCTGGGAAAATAAAAATATTTTCTTTTTTTTCCCGCTGTGTTATTCTAATGAGTATTCTTGAAATTTCTAAAATTCATAAAAATAAGAGTTATCACCCGATTATGATACAGATCTAAGTTAGATGAGGAACCACGACGAAAAAAAGTTTGAAGTTGATAACTGTAGCCGTTTGACCTGTGGAGAACCGACAAAAAAACATAAAGAAACAACATAAAAACGAACAACATTTTTTTTCAGCATGTCAAATTGAATCCTCGCTAAAGCTCGTCTAATAATTTAAATTATTCTGATTACTGTACTTTCACTACAATATAGACACTTTGATACATAGTTATAGACAGTTGGATAAAATAGGTGATCAGATGACAAGAAACAAAAAGATTGCTGAATATGTCCATACACAGATGAGTAAAGTTGATAAGTAATACGAATTCACTGAAATCCAGCATCAACAATCTCTTGCACAGAATACAATTATCGATTGTGAGGTGCTTTTTGAGGAGTGATTCAAATTTATTTAAAGGTGGAATTTTAATACTTCTATCTGCTGCCCTATTTGCTGAGCAGCCGTGGCCATCTTATGAAAGTATTTAATAACCACCCGCAGTGCTACTGTCGCCCTGTTTCGAGGAACCATTGTTTCAACATTACGTTGCCACTCTTCAAGTTGATAAGCTATTTGGGAGGTCGGTATAGAAAGAAGGTGTTCAAGCTAACATGTGTAAAGCATTGAAGTATTCCCCGAATATCTCGACTCCCATTCCTGGAGGAGTGTACAGCACTGTTGGAGACAATAACGCTGCTCGAGACAATCCTGCGAAAGCTCAGCTAGATAAGTTGGTAGACCTGTCGATGGTCTCAACTTTCGATATGATCAGCTGTGATTAGGAGCGCAGCGAGATGTGGCAACCATGGAGCTCTTAGTTGCAATGACACACCAACCTAACCTAACCTAACCTAACCCTGCATGGTCGCCAGATCTCCTCAGCTAAATCACGGCTGACTCTGTGAGGCGGATAATATTGAGGATAACGATCCGACTGACGCTAGTTAATTCCGATTGAGTCTTAATAATGATACGTATGATCGTATTGTTGAATGTTCCAATATACTCACATGGATTAACATATTTCAACATTCTTTCAATCCCGTGAGTAACTCCACCGTAACTGAAGTAATAGTGTGTGACATCCAATCCGTAACCGTCAGTGTGTCTCAGCCACTCCGTCCCATCGAAGGAGACGTCAATGTGTCCTTTCTTGACAGTCACACGTATATTCGTGACACTGCGCCTTTCAGCATACTGTGAACATCAAGCCAATAATACTGAACAAACAGAAATAGTCAATGCTGATGGAAGGTTTCATTTTTGGTGTAATCACGAATATTGCGAGAATTGGGGGGCACTTTTTTCACGCGCGGTGTGTACTGAGACAACTCTCATCATACAATCGTCATCGTACAGAATGCAACCAGCCGAGAATTGCGTCAGAAAAAAAGCATTTCAATTACTGTTCCCTCTCTTTGTGAACGCGAAAAAAGTGCTGATATTTTGATCAAACGCAATCGTTTGGTCTCAACCCGTGGTCGACCAAGAGAAAGAAGGATTCACAATGACCATAATTCAGTGATGATGTTCGCAGCTATGAGACAATGTTGGATACAAAATTTATCTTGGATGGAAAATAAAAGATACATGAAACCCTGAAAGTTATAAGATTGAGTTACTTATCCAAAAACCTGAACGGTACAAGGTTGAAAATATTCTTGATAGGGTATCTGAAGAAAAAGATGCCCTGACGATATGATATCTTCAAAGCAACTGCTGGTTTCACAAGCGCATAGCAAATCTTATGTGCCAACTAGGGTTGTTGTTCTACTTCGAGACACTCGCCAGATTTGAGAGTTTTACGACTTCGAGTCGTTAACGAATCCCAATATTCAATATCAAAACATTGACTCTGTGTAGGATTTCTGGAGTGTTCACCTGAGGGTATCCTGTGTGGAAATTTCTCAGCGAATCTTATATGAGTCATTCAGTGAGAGTAAAAGTCCGCTCTCTGTTTGTCTGACACTTGTTGAATGTCAAGCGATACCACTAGGTTGTGTCGTGGAGAAGAGTTGAAAGGAAGGAAACCATCACTTTTGGTTCAAGCTGCACATTGACACAACAAGTAGAGGGCACCCAAAAAACTCGTTGATTTGAAATCGATGATTCAAATTTGAAATCGAAACCAAATTGGATCAATCAATTCTTCACCCCAAAAAAGTGTCACTCTCAACACTCCTGAACAGATGATGGATCAAAGACCCACTTTGCATGTTGAATTCAACTGATTTTTCTGAATTCATCTTGTAATTTTCTTGCTCTCACACTAAACCCCGGAAGCTTAGTCCTATTCACATCGCGCTCCACTGGGAATACATGTCCATCGCTCTCAGTAGCTCAGTCAGCTAAGGCATTGCTTCAGAAACTGAGGTCAATGTTGGGCGTGGGTTTGAGTCCCATTGTTTGTTTGTTTGTTTATTTCACTGTTACAAATAGTTATGAACAGGTGGTAAAATCTTAAAATTAATTCTTAACTTAAATTACTTGCAAATTCTAAAATTACTAAATTTATCTAGCCAGCTTCATTTTGAATTGACCAATCCTATCAACTCCGTCAAACATACTCTGGTTCAGGCCATTCCAGTCCCGTATTGTTCTATTGACAAATGAATATTTCACCCTGTCCAGTCGTGCTTGAACGATTTTTATTTTGGCCCAGTGGTCACTTCTCCCATAATAATGTGGTTCCTTCAATCTCATTCTTATATCTTTCCATGCTCTTTGCCCTGTGAAAGCCCTATACATATTGTACAGCCTTATCTGCCCTCTCCTCTTCCCCAACGAATTCCATCCCAACACTTCAATCATCTTACTCACACCCTCTGGTACCCTCGGCAGCTTGATATTTAACCCTTCCTGCTTTTTAACTTTGATGATCCATTTCCTCCTCTTCATCTTCCCTGTAACTCTTCTCGCTGCCCACCTCTGTATACTTTCTATCTTCTTGATCTGTCCCAATTTATACGGATCCCACACCGTTGCCGCATATTCAGCTATCGGTCTTATCAACGTCAAGTGGTCCTTTGCCTTAACTGCTTCGCATGCCCCTTCCAAATTCCTCATAACAAAGTTCAGATTTCTGTTTGATTTTGCTGCGATCTTCTCTATGTGCTCTTCCCAGTTCAACTCCTTGTCTAAAACTACCCCTACATATTTATAACTTGGTTTCGTCTCTAATCTGACTCCTCCCATTTCATAATTTGGTTCATCGCCGTGCTTCTTACCCACGAACCTAACTACTTGACACTTATTCACATTAAATTTCATCTGATTTACCTCCGCCCATTCCCATAATTTGTTCAAGTCTTTTTGAATTTCAGTCTCATCCCCCTGTTTCTCTATACCCTTGTATATGACTGTGTCATCTGCAAATAGTCTGATTCTTGATTTTAATGTTCCCTTGATGTCATTGATATATATTAGAAAAAGTAGTGGGCCCAGGACACTGCCTTGCGGCACTCCGGACGTCACCTTGATCTCGATTGAAAACTTCTCTCCCACTCTCACCTTCTGATTTCTCCCTTCTAGAAAATCTTGAACCCAAGAAACAACTCTCGTGTCTATTCCAATACCTGCCAATTTCTTCACTAACTTACCATGCGGCACTTTGTCGAATGCTTTTTCCAAATCTAGGAAGACAGCATCTACCTTGGTTCCCTTGTCCAGATTATCAAATAGGTCCTGTGTAAGACCAGCAAGTTGAGACTCACACGAGAACCCTTGTCTGAACCCGTGTTGTTCTTCTACCAACCACCCTTTCCTTCCTAAACACTCCCTAATGTATATTCCGATAATTCTCTCCATCAACTTACAGACACAGCTCGTCAAACTTACTGGTCTGTAGTTTGAAACCCGACATCTCTCCCCACCCTTAAATATGGGTACAACTGTCGCCTGCTTCCACCCCTTAGGTAAGATTCTTTCTTGTAATGAATTCACAAATATTTCCAATAGGTACAGTTATATGGCTGCCCATGCCCCACTTAATAGCTCCGCTGTAATTCCATCAGGTCCCGGTGCTTTCCCCTTTCCCATTTTTTGCATTGCTCTTCTTACATCTCCCCTTGTTATGATTATTTTATTTCCTTCAATTCCCTCACTCTCTTTCACCCCCTCTCTCACATCAATTTCTCCGTTGTTGTCCTTATCTCTGTCTTGAAATACCTCTGCATAGAACGCGTTCAGTGCTCTAGCTTTATCCTCATCTGTCTTCACCAATAATTTGTTTATCTCTAATGGGGGGTAGATTCCTAGTACTTTCCTTTTGCCGTTTGATATGTGAATATAACTTTCTCCAGCTTCCTCTCTTATCTCGTTCGTCGAACATACTCATCATATACTTATCCATTGCCGCTTTCTTAGCTTTATTTAATTGTCCCTGCAACTCCTTACGTACCATTTTCCAGTCATCATCCATTTCCCCCTTTCTCCTATTTACTACTCTAGCCTTCCTTTTGAGCCTTCATACCTCCGAGTCATAATATGGCGGATCACTATTTATTCCCAATGTTTTTACAGGCACAAACTTCTTCTTACCCTCCTCCAGTACCGTCAAGAAACTGTTCCACATATTCTCCACCTCATTTTTTTCATTCCTCCATCTTTCTAACCTTTCCCACATGAACTTTCCTAATCCTATTCTGTCAACTTTTCCATAGCACCATCGATTTTCTTCCCTTCCAGTTTCACATGCATCATGTCCAATATTTGTCTCTAGTATAGGTATTAAATGGTCACTTATTCCCTCTGCTATTGTACTTTTGACCCACAATTCCGGTGGCTTTACTAAAAATACATCAAGTAAGTTCACTTTCATCCCATCCCATTTGCACATTCTCTAGTCCCACCCAGTACTGTTTGTACGAATCCCAAATTCATTAATCTATGTACACATCCTTGCTTTGTGTTTCCATCCCCATGGTCGCCCTCTATCCATTTAACATTAGGTAAGTTGAGGTCTCCTCCAATAATAACCTTACCACTCCACTCTTCGGCCTTTTCACACAATCTTTCAAGCACTTCTGTCCCACTCTCCAGTGATCTATATACAGCTACTACTTTAACACTGCCTTTTTTAACATTCATTTGAACACACATTATCTCTAATTCCAAGTCCCTCCAAAGCTCTTTACAGCTTACTCCTTCTCTCACACCAATGAATATGCCTCCTCTCTTCCTGGTTTTGTCCTTTCGAAATATCTGATACTCGCTCCAGAATATCTCACTACTATAAACACTCTCATCAAGGAATGACTCTACTCCAATAAAAACGTCCGGATTAATCACTTCAACTGCAGTTCTAAACGCCACTCTGTTAGCCAAAACACTTCTACAGTTCACTTCCAAGAAGCACAGTCCTTCTTTTAATTTTTCACCTTCCCTTCTCTCTATTCCTTCGGAAAGAGAAACGTTCGGGAAGCTTTGTTCATGATAATAAATATTACTGGATACATCTGTTGAATATAGTCTGTGATCCCGATTAAACATACTTCTTGATATTGGAGCACATATACCACTCCCCGGTAATTTTAAATTTGTTGTTAAAATACCCTCTGTTCCATCGATGAGTATGTTTTCTGTTATTTTACCATCATAAGTTCCCCCAAATACCTTCAGTTTTTTGAGTCATTTTGAGTCACTTCCTCTTCTGACATCACACTATTCATGATTATATTACCTAACTTTTTACCACCTTCATGATTCAAGTGTATTCCATCATATGCTGCATCTTCCTCGGATATATAATCCATTGAGGCAAGGGTTTTTGTAAATGTCCTTACACTTATCATCACATCAAAGTTTCTTAATCATCATCTGCTCATTTGTAACCCAGTATAACCTAGCTGTTGTGGGGGTCGTTAAGCAAACAATCACCATCAATAAACACATGTGATGAGAGTTTCTTGAAAATCAACATCCCGAGAAACTTGCGTTTTAATCAGATTGAACTTGAGAAGTGAAAATTCCACTCGATGCTATTTCGATGATGATTCTCATGAAACTTTGCAATCAATTTCCCAAAGATGCGTCCGATCGATTTCACTCTTGGACAATCAGATCTCACCTGGTCCAATGTCAGGAGAGCTTCCAGGTGATGTCTACTTTCTCTAACCCGAATGGGGCACGTAACCACGAACAACGATTATAATCAGTTTAAATGGAATGTGAGTCTTTGCTATACGCTCTTCTGATGAGAATTTATATACTCTGTTTATGAGTAATTCACTCTTATAACCTGATTAATTAAGCCACCGAAAATCGAATTTCCAAACTTCGAATCAATATTTGGAATATGACGAGAAAAATGAGAATCGCCTGTGAAAGACTGAATATTCTCATCTTCCAGTAAAGAGCTCGTCACGAATTGGTTTCGTAGACAGTTCAAGTAATTTTCCAAAACGTGTCCACCCGTTTGACTTCGGAACATTCATGTGATGCAATCAGGCTCGGATTTACGCACTGGCTGGCGGGCTGAAGCCCGGGGTGCGCTTGCGCTCTTCAAGTCCGGCATTCTCATGTCTTGAATGGGATGAAATTATATGAAAAAAAAGCAACACAAAATAACAGCATTGGTGAAAATGAAGCCATAGGTATTAAAAACTGATCTCCATTCATATTCCCATTCATATTCTTACCAACACAACATCGGCCAATATCTTCAACGGACAAAATATAATCTAGAACATGCTATTTGAATAAATTTCCTGCGGGTCTATATTGTCCTCCCCCCCCCCCTCATTGGATTCACCCTGTCAGGCTGATATTGTGTCACTTATAGTGAGTAATCAGTGAGAAATCAGTAGGTAATGTCTAATAACGAGCTGAAATACGTTGCCGTGCTTCTCACATTGACCGAAAGATTTTTGACATCCAAGACACAAGTCTTACACAGATTTCGAAAATAATTATAGGGGCTCTGAGTCGAGTTCAGCCTAGGGGTGCCAAATTCCCAAGTCCACGCCTGGATGTTAAAAAAAATAGGGGGTGCTGAAGAGCGTATACTGGAACAGCGATACTACTAAGAGTGAAGGAGGGCTTGACGTGTAGGAATACTGTAGACAAGCTAATTTTTCCTGGAATTGGTTAGAGCACAAAGGAACTGTGTTAGGGTTTTTGGGTTAGATTAGGATCGTTTCCTCGGATAGGCAATCCTTTTTCTGAGTAAACACGCCAAGCCAAGTTCACTCTTGGTAGTAGATACCTTTATTCCAGTATTCACTCTTCAGGCACCCCGAAAAATTGGCCATTTCGAGGCATTATAACAGGAATGTTGGAGATGTACAATAAGCGAGGCTTCTTACCGTTAACTCTTTACAATAATTGCTCATGACCTCAGTTGCAACTGACTTCTTGACGGCATCAGAATGAATATTGCATCTGTAGATTATCAGGTAGTTTAGGCCGTAGTCAATGGCATACATATTGATTGATTCAGAGCTGACTTTCTTGTCGACAAGGAACACTCTCAAGAAGTCATCGAAGTTCAACGTGAAATCAGCAGATCCTCGGTACTCGATTTCATCCGCTGAGCTGTCGTCTGTGATTCGAACAGAGGAACAGTTTGATGTAAACAACTTATTATTACATAGACTAGAGATATTCTGAAATAGTAATGTTATTGAGGGGAAATTAGTGGATGACATTAAGAATCATACTCAAACATGAGTATAAACCCCACTTTTCCATTACTATAGGCTCGCCTGGAGTGAGCGCAGTTCGGATAAACTCCAGGGCCTAGAGACAGAAGCATAATAATTAATAATTCATGTTTATTAGCAACATATGTGCTATCTGCAAAAGATACAAGTCATTATAACACTTTACAATTTAATTACAATACTAATGACAGTCAACTTAGAAAATAATCACCCCGTTCATTATTTTAGTCTTAATACTACATTTAAATTCATTAACACTACTAGCTTTCGTAACATCACTTGGCAAGCTGTTATACTGTCTTAATCCTAAATAAAATATCGATTTAAGTCTAACCTCCCTAGAGCAGACCCCTAAATATATTTGATTGCATTATCTGCATGTTGGCTGGAATAAAATGATCCCTCTCAGACACGATGGTGAAATGAACTCAACCATGCAACTGTACATGGCAGAATGAACACATTCCAGGGTCTAAAGCTGGAATAATGCACAAGGCAGAATGAACACATCCCAGGGTCTAGAGCTGGAATAATGCTCATAGTTGTTATTATTGTTTTTTAATTCAGCATCATTGCTAATTGAACATGGTGCAGGTACACATACAGATTCGTAATATAAGATGATATACAATTTCATCCAGTGATGATTGAAAGACTACTCACCACCACAATGAGTTGATCACAGTGATGGGAAAATCATCATTCAGAATGATTATTATCATTGAATCGAACATAGTAATGATAATCAATCACAAACAATACACAGTTATCAGTTATCACTATGAACACAGAATAGAGTGGATGTTGGGTGTAGAGGCGCGTCGACATCGAGGTCATTTTGCGCCTATACGATGTATCGAACTCCACAGATATGCTTTTCCAGTGAAATGTTTCGTTAAAAGTGAAGATGAATACACAAATATTGAAAATCATGTTCCGGTGTGAAAGGCCGGAAACAGTTTTTTCATGATCTAATCTGATACGAAACTATTACTAATCATAAAACTAATCCTGATAATACTGATCTGATCTAGCACTACTCACAATAATACTGATCTAATAATAATTGAGAATGAAAGAGAGTGCTCAACAATCAGAGTGAAGTGTACGCAACGATTCCAGTGTCAAGGGCCGGGTTCGGTGCCTTACAGCTACGATGACTGATGCTAGAAAACTAGAAGCTATATCCAGGTGAATGAATGATACTTATTAAATCACGTTGATGAGTGTAAATGAGTGAGGATATGTGTTCAAGAAAGCGATTCACATTTTAGCTAATGCAAGTTTTAACCCATGTGCTGTTTTATTTTACAAGGATTCGAGTAAGCCACTTTTTAGACGCTATGAAATTTCAACTGTGCCCAGTATTAACGTCTTGGATGAATTATGTAAGTAGTTAATAACAAACATCTCACATGCTAATTAGAAATGCAGTACATAATCATAATACTCGGATGAATACCAATTTGAGAGTAATAAGTCATAATTAGAGACATGTAAAAATAGCAATTGCTATAGAAGCAACAAAATATAAAAGTGCTTTGAAGCATATTTTCATAGCATTACTTCATGTTTCTATACATTTGAAGTTGTTTGATCATGTTTTTGAAAAGGCGACAAAGCGCTACAAACTTCTGAATCTGCTATTTTTCAACGTATCGGCGATATAGAAGCTATATGTGGAATAAAAACATTATACAGTAGAAACCTCTTTAGTAAGTTTCATTTGTCTGGTCCCCTGAAAAACGTACTAAAGAGGTTCCACTGTGGATGCTTTTTTCTGCAGAATATATCAATTGGGAAGTAAACAGGTGAAGTCAGTTGAGGAAATCAAAAACCAAAAAGCATCTATCTGCAAATGCAGGCGGCAGATGAGGCGTAGGTTTAACCTGAGATGGACACCATTTTCCTAAAATTATCAATTTGAGTGTTCCACTTGAATGCCTATTGTAGGCCTACAATGAATTAAATGTACCAATATATTATATTGATATATTAAGGGTATGGTACCATACTGTTGTAACAGTACCGGTACACAAATATTATTGCCCTACAAAACGCAGTGTTTCGAAATAATAGATGCACCAAAGTGCTACTTTTCAAATTCTAAATGCTATGAAAAGTAAAAATAGATGCTATATTTACATGTCTCTAGTCCTAATCTGTCTCTACACATAATAAAGCACCAATATCAGCTGGAATAAATATGTTCAACACCTTATCTAATTTGCTGAAGTCCAAAGTTGGAACATCTTCATTCGAGACTAGCCTCAAAGATTAACTTTTGAATGGATGTTTTCATTATGTTGAAGATTTTTTGTCAGAATAATTGATTGACAATTGTGGTCCAATCTGTATATTTTCAATTTTGATTTCATGTATGTATCATGTTAACATGTCTTATAACAACTTGTTGTTCAATCAAGATGAAATGGATATATTTTTATTATTACAAATTACTGATCATTACTTGATTGCTGTGGTTATATACCCACCGGAAAGAACAATACCAGCGATGACTCATGCACTACAATGAAAAACATTGAAGCAACTAAATGTATTAACGAGAATAAGGTAAATAGACTTCTAAAGGAAATAAATTGGGTCAACTTTTTAAACAGAAATGAAGACTCATTATTGTACGATAATCTGGTACATATTTTCAGTGATTGTTATGATAAAACATCCTACATTAAAAAGCCTACTATAAACAAAGGTAGAGTTCGTAAGGGTTGGGTTACCAATGAATTAATTGAACTTATGAAGGAAAGAGATTCCTTGTTTAAAAAGTGGAAATATTGAAAAACCAGCTTGAAACTTGTTTATAAAGATCGATATATAAGAGCTGGAAATCAAATAAATAAGAGATTAAAGAATGACAAAATAAACTTCTACAAGTGTGAAATAGAATCTTCTCGCAACAACATGAAAAAAACTTGGCAATTAATGAATGAAGTTAATGGTAAAAAGAAGAGATCGTCTGTTGATGAAGTGAAAGCAGCGTATTTGGGTAAAACCAGTTCTGATTACGAGATCGCTAATTGTTTCGCGGGTTCCTTTGTTTACGAAATTGAAAATATTCAGCATGTATGTAATATGTATTGCACTCCGCTTGAGATAACTTTACAGTCCGCTTCTGAATTGCAATCAATATTTTTATGTCCAGTGAATGCAGCTGAAATAAAATCTATTATTAATGCTTTGGACGTGAACAAGCAGCCTGGTATCGATGGGATTAGAGTGTGTGACCTGAAAAATTTAATTGAGGAAATAAGCCCAGTTGTAGCCATAATTATAAATACGTCTATTAGAAATGGTATGGTTCCAGATAAGCTCAAGTGTTCAATTGTTAAGCCAGTGTACAAAAAAGGTGACCACTTGAAATATAACAATTACAGACCTATTTCATTGTTACCAACTGTGGAAAAAATATTAGAACGATGTGTTGCAAATCGGTTAATTGATTATTTAGAGGAGTTTAAAAATAATAATATATCTCAATTCAGATTTCAGAGAGGACGTAGCACAAACGACTTGCTTGTAAATTTTTCGGAGTTTGTGAATGTTAGATTGAATGACAATAAACATGTAGTTGCTCTTTTCATAGATTTCACAAAAGCGTTTGATACGTTAAATCACGCGACGTTAATAAAATCACTTGAGTGTGTTGGTATCAGAGGTCCTTTACTACAATGGTTTGTGAGCTATTTGGAGAATAGAAAGTTTGTAGTTAAAATATGTGATGTGTGTAGCTTAAATAAGTCATGTGATAGTGGTGTGCCTCAAGGCTCCATTTCAGGCCCTATTTTGTACCTCATCTATGTAAATAATATGTTCAAATGTATGTCCAAATGCACCATGTTAATGTACGCAGACGATAGAGTAATAATAGCTTCTCATAAAAATGTAAATGTAGCAGAAACATATTTACAAGAGGATTTCAACAGAGCACTGCTCTGGACACATGATCGAAACCAAGTGTAATCAATGCTAATAAGACGAAAATTGTCCATATATGTTCGCCATTTAATAAAAATCTATATAAAAATATTGACTTGAAAAGTCATAAAAATGAATGCTTGCATAGTTTAATTGAGAACTGTAATTGTATCGACTTAATTGAAAATGTAACGACACATGTATATCTAGGTGTTGTGATTGACAGGTTATTCTCTTGGAGACCTCACATTGACACTCTTTGTAAAAGATTGCGGTCTTGCTCATATCAACTTTTTGTTCTTAAAGATATATTGCCTTTCAAAACCTTACGTTCTGTGTATAATGTGTTAGCAGAGTCCTTGTTGCTGTATGGCTTGCTACCCTGGGTAAGTGCTTCTGATGGACACCTTCAGCGTGTGATAGTAATTCAGAATCGCATAATTAGAACTATTGCACCCCCCATGGCTCATAGCTCTATAGAAAATTATTATAAAATGTGTGACCTTCTACCCCTAAAAGACCAGTTTATGTATAGATATCTAATCAGATATTATTTCAATAGTGATCATAAAATAAAATTTGTACATAGTGCTAACACCCGCCTTCAGCAGAGAACAACATACGTAGTGCCACCGTTCATCAATAAATACGGTACAATAACGTTAAGTTTAGTCATACCATATGTATTTAATCAGTTGCCACCGAATCTTACTAGTTTATCTACCTATCAAGAAGTAAAGAAAACTGTACTACGAACTTGGCTTATCGATAGATGATTATGTTTTTCCTTTCCTTAGACACTCAGAATTTTCTCAAATTGAGTTTATTGTGTCTGTATGTTTTTTTTTGTAGTGATCAATGGAAGTTTTTTTATTCAGAAATTGAACCAAGTAGAAGAATTTTTGAATTATTTGTTAAGAATGAACCTTTTATTTCCATTTTAGTGTTATGTTACAATTTCAATTACGGGTAAAAGTTTGTGTAATAAGTGGTAATAACACATGAAGTCACATCATGTTCACTCTATGTAGTATGTTAATACTTGCCTACAGACAAGTCTCATCAGAGGCTTTGTAGGATATTTAGTAGCAGAGTTCCTGATTCTATAATTTGTACTAAAAATGTGTGAATAAAAAAAATAAAAAAATAATTATTATTATTATCATTATTATATAACCAAATCTATTCATATGCAGATGATACCCTTATTATTAGTGCCCATAGAGACCTAACTACAGCTGCTCATAATTTACAAACCAATTTTACAAATATTCTCAAAGTTACTCATGATTCAGATTTGATGATAAATTCAAGTAAAACTAAAATAATACATTTCTGCACTTCATTGAACAAACAGAGAAATACCTTTTTTGAAATCATATTTCATGACTATGATTGCCACCACAGTATGAGTAGAGGAGATGTATGCTTAAGCTGTCAAAGAAAACTTGATGTAGTAAATGAACACGACTATCTCGGACTTACAATTGATAGTTCCTTTTCTTGGAGACCCCATATCGATATTCTTTGTGATAAATTAAGATCTTGTGCTTATAATATATATATATACTCGGAACAAATTGTCCTTATCTCCCTTCTTAGAACAGTATATTTTGCTTTGGCTGAATCAGTAGTTAATTATGGTATTCTGGCTTGGGGCAATGCATCCACCTCTCAACTCCAAAACTTGACATCTATTCAAAATAGGAGTATTAAAAATATTATACCTCATCATTCAATAGCAATTCCTTATCCATTAAGCGAGAGTTTATATCAAATTTTGAATATTCTGCCAATTAGAAGATTATTTAATTACCGGTTCATACTCAAGTATTACTACAATCACTCATGTAAAATACACAACGAATGTAATCGTAACACAAGACTCGGAACATTAGAGTTATACAAAATCCTGCCTATGATAATAAACATGGGAAACGACGTTTAGAGTATGCGATACCTATATTATTCAACGAAATACCTCTCGGTCTGAGAAAGTTAGGAAAATATCAACATGGTGAAACAGGAATTAGGAAATAGTTAATTGATTATTATAATTTTGAAAATAATCCATCCAATTGTGCAGTGGGATACACTTATCAGATATTAATTGAATTATATTCTTGTGCATCAACTTTTTATGTCTTCAGCTGTGTGGATATAATTTATATTTCTTGATGTATAATGATATATTAATTCTTCAATTTCATGTCCATATATATATATATATATATACATATATATATATATATATATATATATATATATATATATATATATATATATATATATATATATATATATATATATATATGAATATATATGCTATAAATTGAATATTTCTGGATGAAGTTGTCTAATAATGATAAAATGAAACAAACTCTTTCAATTTTATATTCAAAATATTTGGTTTTATTTTCGAAAGCTCAACGTATCATGACCTTTATCGGTCACCTCTTCAGGAGCAATGACAAAAATTAAAAATATTAGAAAAACAACAATTACAAAACAATCAAGAAAAACATTTATATAAACACAAGTGGCTGTGGTATACTATACACGGCTTCTCGGATTGTATATTTTATTTCAACAAATATACAAGATATACAATCTGAGAAGCCGTGCTTAGTATACCACTTGTGTTTATATAAATGTTTTTCTTGATTGTTATGTAATTGTTGTTTTTCTAATATTTTTAATTTTTGTCATTGCTCCTGAAGAGGTGACCGATGAAGGTCATGAAACGTTGAGCTTTTGGCAATGAAACTAATTATTTAGAATATAAAATTAAAAGAGTTCGTTTTATTTTATCATTATTACACAACTTCATCCAAAATTATTCAATTTATAGCACATAATGAGTTGTGGGAGCTTAGTCAAACATGAATATATATATATATATATATATATATATATATATATATATATATATATATATATATATATATATATATATATATATATATATATATATATGTATATATATATTTGTATATATATATATATATATATATATATATATATATATATATGAATATATATATATATATATATATATATATATATATATATATATATATATATATATATATATATATATAGGAATGAATATATATATATATATATATATATATATATAAATATATATATATATATATATATATATATATATATATATATATAAATATATATATATATATATATATATATATATATATATATATATATATATATATATATATATATATATACATATACATTCATTCGAATTTTTGTATTCCTTAACAATTGAAAAGTTTTCATTTATTTTTTCCTTGTATAATTTGAGAGTTGTGAAAACAGAAATGAATGATGGACACATGTTGTATTTCAAGTAGGCCCAACCCTTGATTTATGAGACAGTGAAGAAAAGTAAACACTTGGTGAACTTGTTTCATTGTTTCATGATATAAACCCGATTTTTGTCCAAGCTATTAAATTCATTTTTAATCCCACAGATGAGCCTCTTTGGCTTTCTGGAAGAGCATATTGTATAATCTTGTATGTATGTATTATTTGAATCAAAAAAAAAAAAAAATATTCATGACTATAGTACTATTCGATGAGGATCTATGGATATTGGAAAAGCTCATATATCTGAAATGTTTATTGATTAGCTTGGTCCCAATATTTGAGGGGGGACTGGCTTGCCTAGCTGCCTGACGATCGGTCGGCTGGACACGTTTTTCCAAGTTCGTAATTTCTGTAGCTTGCAATTGTAGATGCAATTCGTTTGAAACGTCGTTCGTTACATTGATAATTGAATATTGTACACACGAAAACAATCCAAAAACTATGAATTTTTCAAAACCACTTGATACTTGTGAAAGCTTACATGAATCAATATATATATATATATATATATATATATATATATATATATATATATATATATATATATATATATATATATATATATATATATATATATAAATATATATATATATATATATATATATATATATATATATATATATATACATATATTTATATATATATATATATATATATATATATATATATATATATATATATATATATATATATATATATATATATATATATATATGAATATCTCTAAATATATTCATATATATATATATATATATATATATATATATATATATATATATATATATATATATATATATATATATGAATATCTCTGAATATATTCATATATATATATATATATATATACCCACTCTCAATCATATTCAACAACTCTCTCTCTTCTGGAGTATTCCCCTCTTAACTAAAAAATGCCCTCATCATTCCCATCCATCAAAAGGGCAGTAAATCCGAAATTAATAACTATCGTCCGATTTCTCTCCTATCCTCTTTCTCCAAACTGCTCGAAAAAATTATGTTGAATCGCCTTTCTCATTTCCTTCATCAGCATAACCTATTGTCACACTGCCAACACGTTTTTCAAAAAAATAAATCCACCATCACTGCCATTTTTGATTTCCTCTCTCCCCTTTACTTATCTATTGACAGAGGCGACCACGCAGTCGGTCTTTTCTATGACCTAAGCAAGGCCTTTGACACCATCGACCACAAACTTCTTCTTTCCAAACTCTACGATCTTGGCATACGTGGCACTGCCCAAAATTGGATCTCTTCTTTTCTATCGGATCGCACCCAAATCGTCAAGATCCATTCCAATAACCCTAAATTCCCAACTTCCACTCTCTCGAGTCCCCGCTCCGTCTGCTGCGGGGTTCCCCAGGGATCAGTTCTTGGACCCCTTCTCTTCCTACTGTATATAAATGACCTCCCTCCTCTTCTTAACACAGGTACCATCTCTCTCTATGCTGCGGACACCAGCCATCTGATTACTTCACCCCAAAACGACCTTTCCTCCCTAATCACCACGGCCAACCTTCAAACTTCTCACATGTCCTCATATTGTGTCAATAATCGCCTCGCTCTTCAATCTACTAAGACCACCTTTATTCACTTTCACTCCCGCTCCAAACCACCCTCAATCACTACCCTCATCAGACTAGATAACAAAATCATTCCTACGACTCCCTCTACCAAGTTCCTAGGCATCACTCTCACTCCTTCTCTCGACTGGGCTCTCCACGTCTACACTATCTCTGTCAAGATCCTCAGAAGTTGCTACCTTCTAAGACAACTCAAACACATCGTCAGCCTTCACACCCTCAAACTTACTTACTTTGCTCACCTTCACTCTCATCTCTCTTACGGTATCCTCTTCTGGGGCACTTCTCCCCCTGCTAACCGTGTCTTTATACTTCAAAAAAGAGCTCTACGCACCATAGTTGGTATCTCCCGTCACACATCCTGTCGCCAGCACTTCATAGACCAAAAAATTCTCACTCTCTCATCCAAGCTCATTCAAGATGCTAGCTCTTTCTTCCGCACCCATCCCGATCTCTTCCCTCTCAACTCCTCAATCCATCCTTACCAGACCAGAAACAAAAACTCCATCCACATCACATCTCACAATCTGTCCTTCTTCACCAACAGCCCTTTTCACCTATGCTCTATCTTATACAATCACTTGCCCTCCCACGTAATCCAGTCCCGCTCACTCAAGTCTTTTCTTTCCAACCTCAAAAGTTCTCTTATTTTAAATCCTTTCTATAATCTAAATGAGTATTTTTCGAACAACTATCCCTGATTTGTCCTCTAGCCTACTTCACATTTTGAACACCCCCACTTGTACCACTCACCGTTATGAGTAGTGTTATCAATTGCCTTACTCTTTCCTCAAGTTCCCTAGGACATGACAAGATGATTGAGGGGAGAGGAAAAGTCAATAAAACGTCTCACATGATGATGATACTCCATTCTTACTACTAATGAGTTAATTGTTTCATCTTGATCTCCATTAAGATATTCTCACCTTAGCATGTAGAATATATCTTAATCGTAATAATATTATCTACTTTACATTATATCCAACTAAATGATAGTGCTATTTTATTTTATTCCTCTCCTATTATATGTAAAGGTTAGGTGGAAGAACGATCATGTGATCGAACCTCGCCCTTTTCGATCGTTATGACGGAATTGTTATGTACATGAAAAATAAAGACTATTATTATATATATATATATATATATATATATATATATATATATATATATATATATATATATATATATATATATATATATATATATATATATATATATATATATTCACTTCATAGTATATATGTTCACGCGTGGTGTGTTATAGGATAATGAATGAAATGAATAAGGGAAGAGTCGACTGTATAATGATTTGAAAAACGGTGAATCCTGAATTGATACCAGTACCAGAATTACCAACTTAGCAATGATAAATCAATGTGTGAATAACTCGGAGATGGCCAAGACCCCAAACAAAATGCAAATGCGAACCAACGGAGCAATGATACGAAGCTTCCGTTTTGCTGACTGGACAATGATAACTATAGCAAGTATATGGGCCTGACTCGGCTATACCCCGCAAAATGAATGTAGATGAGAACCAGGGTGTGATCGGTCCAAAATCTGGGTTGATAAATACCCAAATAACAAGCGGAATAAATGAATGGAAATAGAAATAAACAAAGAGTGGTTGAAACTAAAGTGATGCCCTCAAACACCACCAGACGTAACTGAGAATGAGCAGCTATGCTGGGAGTCTGTAAATGACTTCTACGAATAACTTCATACTGGCTGGGCAAAGAACGCGAGACACCCTCTGTCTAACGGAGCTGGAAGGATTCTGCCAATCATCTCGTCTGACCAGTTCTCAGTCTCAAGCTGAGATACCCGCAATGCGACAAAAACATCATAAGCAATGACGTAATCGAAATATCTCCCCAACAACCGAAACAAAACCACCCAGGAGAACGAGATAGTTGGTCTGAAAAAAAAACAGCGTTAACATACCACCCACCAAAATGATTATTTTCAAAGAGATGTAAAGTAGGCCTAACGAAAAAATCCCAATACTGAAGAGGGGAAAAAATCAAACCGTTCACCAATGCCGTACATTTTGAGGTAACGTGAACAGTGGGATCTTCACCGATAAATTGGATTACTTTCCAACAAAATCAAAGAACATCTAAGAAATCACACATGATCCAAGCGACAAGCTAGCAGAGAGCGAAATCAATTTGTTTACTATAGTCTCCATTTTTCAGGAAAGAAGAACAAAGGGAATGAACACAAGAAAGTTGAGTAAGGCATCAAAATGCGTGCTTTCAGATATCCGTCCGTGATGGGTGCCTTACGACGATTAATACGTTCGACCCAGAGAGGAACAGCAAAATCAGTTCCCGGCTAGCAGAAAGCGCGAGATACTTGAACACGTGAAGGGGGCAAATCTGCCATCGAAGGCTGCATAGGCTTGGCACGAAACTTGTGACAAGTAATGCACTGATGTATACGCTGATGCAACGTACGGTGCAGAGAAACGATCAATTATCGCTGCTGTATCAGCGGCAGCACCTTTCTCGGGCCAGAGTGTGGAGATGTTTTGTGGAAAGCATCGCAAACTATAGAGGAGAGATGGGCTTCTTTAGGAAAAAAAACTGGGTGCCGCGCCTCTTCAGAAAGGGAAGAGTGGCGCAATCTACCGCCCACCTGGAATAAACCCGAGGGTTCGAGAAACGGTTTCAGCAAAGCGATCCGAGATGAAACCTGTCCCCGTTCGGCAAGTTGGCTGATCTCAGTTGCATGGAAGTGTTTTTGAGTGACTTTGATGATCATTTCAAGCGCGTCTTGCAACTCCACAGGTTTTAGATAGCCCGTAGGAAGGGGAGTTTTGGATCGTTTAGCCAATAGAAGACGGGCAAATCGAACTACATACCCAAAGACTCATTGTGCTCTGAGCAATGTAGAAAACTTCCGGAAGTTAACTATGAGAGAATTGACTTCAACCCTGCGGCCAGAGTGACCATGAAGGCTTAATGTCTGGCAGATAAGACCTCACTCAGTAGACCGGACGGATATAGACCACATAACATGAGGGCTTCCGAGGAATGGGGAACCCGAGAGGGACATCTGGCGATACGTTTGACGAATATCAGCACAAATTGTGATATGATGAGAACGAAATTGAGTTGGAAGACCTGAGAGTTCACTCTGAGGCTTGGGACCTCTAAGTAACAGCTGGTTTAATGAAACGCCTTTTTCGTCCGGAGAAGAGACGTTGAATACCACTCTCAGCTTCGTGCTGGAGCTGGTGATCTTGTGCACACTTTGATGTGGAATCATGTAGCTCGAAGAAGTGATAGCAAGTTGTATGTGTTGCAATTGACAATGCTCTTGCATGAGTGCTTGATACGCAGCATCCTGATCAGGATTGCGTTTCAATCAACGCTCCAGACTCAAATAATTCTGGAGGGCAGCCTCACGGTCAGATCTGAGAGAAGGATGAGATGATCTTGAAAGAGAGTGCTACCTAATAGCGTCCGGAAGCGTTCCGTGAGTGCGTAGCAAGAAAATGCTTCTCACAAAGTTTATCGTCCGGATCAACTTGAAGAGGGCGTGAAACTTTTTCTGATTCCCAAAACAATCGAAGAGTACGATCCAATGGAGAACCAGTTGTTACCGCCAATACAGTAGGCATAACAACACAGGCGTTGGATAGGAAGGAAGGCAGTGAGAACAAATATGGGCTAGATAAAAAATGAAAGGGCAGTCCATTGTTGTGCATTGCTAAAAAGAGTCAGATTTTTGCAGTGAAAGAAAACCAAGAGAACCGGAATATTAAATAGAAACTAGAAAGTGAAACATTGTAATGTATTGAAAGGAAATGTAATTATATATATCTTCTAATATATCGTGTTATTCTGACAATATCCCTAATAAGGGCTAAGGACCGTGACAACTGGCGCCCAACGTGGGGCACGAACCCACGAACCTGAGATTAAGAGTCTCATGCTCTACCGACTGAGCTAGCCGGGAACGGAAGAAGACGAAACCGGAAGGACATTGAAGAGTATTCCTGCTGCAGTAAGTACTGCAATAATGACTAGAGACTCAAAAAGCTTTACTGAGCTTTGCAAACTACAGAATGATAGAAAGAATGAATCATACAACCATTTAAAGGGGTTGATAGTTGACCCAATTGGGATCCTTAGCCACAGGGATCCGGTAAACGACCACTTTGCATATCCATTGCAACCGAGGAACCTGTCAGCGTTACCACCAGTAGACATCACAAGATTAGCCGTGTTAGCTTGCAAGGCAGGCAACTCATCGTGCCCGGCAATCGGAATAGAGCTTGAAGGAAACAGATGTAGAGCGCTTGTAGATACACAAGCTCAAATTAATTTAATTGATGAGAAATTTGCAAAGGCACTAGAACTAGAGACATCATTTGCAGACATAACAATAGAATTAGCAGTCAATGGGGTGGCAATACCATCAAGGAGGAAGATTTGCCTGACAACGTCAACTAATACTCAGACCATAACCTGGGAATCCTATTTAGTGGAACACTTATATTTTTCGGTCATTCTAAGACAACCATTTCTCACATTTTTTGTACATTTCGTACACAACAGGGAAAAAAGTACATTCTAGTAGTTACTGACATTTTTTTCGAAGTGGGTAGAACTCTTCTCGATAACCTATTCCACTACCGAGAAAACAAGTAACCTACT
>CAXFZR010000342.1:0-10000 GCA_964007535.1 Brachyptera risi
GTTGGATCATATCATTTGTAGTCATTTCAAGATACTCCGATTGGATATTTGAATTTGTCTACAGTTCCAACAGCCCTGTTGATTGGACGGTATGGTTGAAGGGATCGATATATATATGGTGAGTCTCTGGTGATACTTTCTTATTTCGAATGTTTATATTCCAATTGACGACTCGAAAAGGGCGTGGCTTAACCAGCGGGACAGTTGGATCTTATCATTTGTAGTCATTTCAAGATACTCCGATTGGATATTTGAATTTGACTACAGTTCTAACAGCCCTGTTGATTGGACGGTATGGTTGAAGGGATCGATATGTATGGTGAGTCTCTGGTGATACTTTCTCACTTCGAATGTTTATATTCCAATCAAATAATTCTTTCTGCAGATTATGCTATTGGAGTTGTCATTGTTTTCCGATATTATCACATAAACACGTTCAATAAAAATCCACGAAGCCTAAAATACATTGACAAAAAAAATGCATGTTGAAAACTACTAGGCAAACACGAAATATGCGTTGTGAGATGAGCGAGATATCTGAATAAGGTATAATAACAGTCCTGCATTTGCTACTTTATCGACTCTGGTATTCTACACATTTTGTCCTTCATTTAATTGCTACTTTATCTTCTCTGGTATTCTATACACCTTGACAAATATGAAGAATATTTAATGCTTGGGCAAATATCGAATCTAGGAAGCAGTGAATCTTGGCTCATTTCCATATATTTGATGTATAAAAACAGTTATTCGAATTTTTTTCTTCTAAACGGCTCATTCGAATTGCTTACAAGATGGTGGTCATGTGTATTATTCATGTTTGAACACTCGGAGAAAATTTTATTTCTTTCGGAGAGGTTTCATTTTTTCAAATTTTCTCACCCAGCCTAATCTTATGAGTTTTTCAAAATCTTAGATATGATATTTCTCAAAATCTAATCGACCGATTCATTCCGAAAACTATACAGTTCTGAGTTGTAAAAGTTGGTCCGTACAAAAAAAAGTTTCATGTTGATCAGTCAAACCCTAGGTGACCTGTGCAGTGCCCACAAAAAAAAAAAAAAAAAAAAAAAACAGACAAAGCCCTATAAGAGTGGGATGGAGACTTCGCTACGCTCATCTAACAATGTTGGATATAAATTAGGAATGGTGGAAATTGAACAGTTCATTTGACCATATGGAGTGCAAAATATCGTATGATACATCTCAAGATAAACATCAACATTTTCCAATACGTTTGATTTGTGACGTAAGTGGGAGGAGTGAACATCGCAATGACTCATGTTTCGACTATTTTCACCCCCAGCTCGACCTGAGCTACAACAGTTTGAGCACCGTGCCCGAGACGATGGTGAACTGGGAAGCAGTGCCATCTATCGACTTACAAGGCAACCCGTGGGACTGTTCGTGTAAGCAGCAATGGCTCCTCGACATTATCGTGCCCAAGGTCTACGACAGACAACCTCAGTTGCTCTATGAGTTGAGGTGAGTCTATGGTGAAACTATTCATATCTGATGTACATTACCTTATGACTTCATGCATTTTACTAGGCAAACGCGTTATGTGTTTCCGCGTTGATGGATGAGCTGGAACATATCGACTTATCTTTGGATTGGTTATTATATATATATATATATATATATATATATATATATATATATATATATATATATATATATATATATATATATATATATATATATATATATACACACCTTGAGATCCAAACCATTACATCACTGCCATCTTATTTTTCATTATTGATTTCTATGATCATGAAGAAGGCTTTGTTTTAATCGTTTACAATCAAGTGATGACACTTGTTGCTTTGATTCAATGGGTATCTTAATAGCTTTGAATAATTAACACAAATTACATTATATATTTTTTTACATCGAAACGGCTGATCCGATTCAAGTGAAATTTCGGGATAATGTGTATCATTATCAGAAAGAAATTCTCTGATAATTTGAATTCTTTCAGATGAAATATTTTTCACGAATTTTTTCCTCTGGGTTATTCTAATGGGATTTTTGAAAATTTTGGAATGAGTTTTCTCAGAAGTGGTTAAACCGATCGTGCCTTAAAACTATACAGTATCGAATTAAATGATGATACTTGTGTGTGCCAAGTTTCAACTGATTTTGAATTTTCGTCTGACCTGTGGAGCGCGAACAAAAAAACAAACAAACAAAGAAACGGGCACTTTTTTCGGGTTTGGCGAAATTGAGTCTTCGCTTCGCTCATCCAATTATATAGACTCATTTATTCAACCAATCTTAGTCAGGGTACTAATCCACTAACTATTGATTGAAGGTACTAAAATAACATATGTAACCATGGTGATAACACGTTAATCAGCTTACTATTGCCTGATCCAGTTTCTTAAAATATGACTAATGTATTTCTGTCATCGATACGACATCTCAAATGTTTTTTTTATATTCATCAATTTATCTTTTTTTTTATCTTTTTTTTTTTTTTTTTTTTTTTTTTTTTATCTTGTGCTTTTTTTCGCATGTTTATCTCTTCTTAGGGCAAATTTCAATGGTTTTCAGTAGCCCATGTATTTTTTTATATTGACCACTCATTCATGCTGATATTTCAACTGAGATGTATTACTTTCATGAAATTATGATACTCTAAATATTTATGAGAATTAATTCGCAAACTAATTTTGGAACGACTCGAGTAAATTTATTTCATGAATGATGAATCATGAATGAATTTATTCATGGATGAATTTATTCATGGATGAATTATGAAAATGAGTGATTGCCTTAGTTGCTCCATGAGTTGAAGTGAGTTTATGGACGGATTATTTTATCAGATGAGCGTAGCGAAGTCTCCATTCCACTCTTATAGGGCTTTGTCTGTGTGTTTTTTTTTTTTTCATTTCATTTTTTTTGTAGGCACTGCACAGGTCGCAAGGTTTGACTGATCAACATGAAACTTTTTTTGTACGGGTCAACTTTTACAATTTAGCACTGTATAGTTTTTGGAATGAATCGGTCCAAATTATAGCCAACAGCGGCCCGTAAAAATGTAAACAAATAGGATACACTGCCTTCCTTAGTTAATTATCCTAGTGGCAGTGATGCAAAGCCATCTCGAGTGCTATGCACAATATTTAACAACTCACTTTGACATTTCACTAACCAAATGGGTGATGAGATTTTCAAGTGGAATGTGGATTGCCATGAAATGTGGAATTATTGTTTCGAGAATACCAATCAGCCATTTCCAGTAAGATTACCAGAACTCCTCCCAAATAATCTCATCTCTATTCATTCAAATCTAGATTGAAGATTGTGATAACCTTCAGTATTTCACTGATTCAACAAGTTCACTCAATGACTGATATTCCAGGTGCGGTTCACCACCCATGCTGCGTGACCGTCGCTTCGTTCACTTCTACAACTGGACAGAGCCCGCCTTCTGCACGGAACACAAGGAGAAGATGCGAACCTCACCTGTTGACGGCCAGGAAGACACGGTGATAGACTTGAAACTTAGTGGCAGCAGTGGGATGCTCGTGATAGTGGGCGTGGCCTGCGGGGTGGTCGTGCTTCTGGTGGGTGTGGGGGTTTATCTGCAGAGGAGGTTGACGCTGAAGAGGAGGAATAGGAATAGGAGGAAGTAGTTAGTGTGAGAGGGTAGTAGTTCGGGTAAAAATACGTGTTCATATATGTGTATATATATATATATATATATATATATATATATATATATATATATATATATATATATATACATATATATATATATATATATATATATATATATATATATATATATATATATATATAAATATATATATATATATATATATATATATATATATATATATATATATATACATATATATTTATATATATATATAGATATATATATAAATATATATATATATATATATATATATATATATATATATATATATATATATATATATATATAGATATATATATGTATATATATATATATATATATATATATATATATATATATATATATATATATATATATATAAACCATATATTCGAGATATTGAAAGAACAAAATTGAAGAGTTGGTTAGTAGTGATGTGGAAGTGAAATATTCCCGGAAGTAGTTTCCACTTTACCTTGAATGCTCTCATTTCCTCGTGAAGAGTATTTCATTCCGCTAGGAATGTCGATGATACATTTTATCACATGGCAATATTTGTCATATTATAAGTATTATAAGTATATTTTATAATATATATATATATTATATACTATATATATTATATATATTATATTCATATTTTATATATTATATGTATTATGAGTATATAATATTGTCATATTATATCATTATGATAATATTATGTCATAATTTTTGTCATATTGAACCTATAATGAGGATCACCAACTTTGTGAAGTCAATCACTACAATATTGCTTCGTGGATCGGGAAATTATTCCAGACCATGAAAATAGGTTCACCAATCTGAAAATGTATAGACCTACAGTCCTAAAAACTTGAAATGTATTGTTAACTTAGTCATAAAATGTTTTTTTACTTATAATGTGTTCCGAACTTTTGGAAACTGAAAAACTTGTATCTGCGGCGGAATATTATGGTCACATACGATGCAGTTCTCGGGCCCGGACTTGAGAATCCAGCGCCCCTCGGATGAACCTAGTTCAGCGCCCCTCTAGTTATTTTCAAAATGTGTGTAATACTATAATGTAAAAATAAAAAATAAAAAATGTTGAGAATATTTCGGTCGATGTGAAAACCACGTGGCACGTCAACGTTTCCGCTCGTTACTCGACATTACCAATGATGACTTACTTAGTAAGGAACGGATTATTTTTACGACAGGGTGCGACTTACCCGGGGTGAAGTCCTAGAAATAAATACCAGGGTATACTTCAGCAATATTTCATGTTAATCCAATAGCCCCGCAGGGAATTTGTGGAAATATCATTTTTTTTCATTATATTCTGTAAGCTGTACATTTTGGTCAATCTTGCTGTAGTAGGCCTATTAATTTTTTTTTTTATTGATTCCAAATAAAAGCGTTACAGCAATAAAGGGTACTCTTGTGAGGTTCCACGGAACCCTCATGGGGTTTATCTGTGGAGATATAATAACAATTCACTTGAACATAATGCAATGAAAAAATAAAGTACCTTCCTGATAATAAAATATAATAACAATACAATGAAGCACATTGACGAGAACGTGTAAGAATGAACAAAATAGGATAAATCAACAAAATTATATTCGAATTGCAGTTGTAGTGAAAAGAGAAAAATGCAAACAACATAGGAAGAGAGAACTCGAGGAAGTGAAAAAAATACCCAATTATACAATAATACATGAAAATGATAATGAAAATGATAATGATAATGATAATGATAATGAAAATGATTTCTTGATACTTTTGGTTTCATTTTCAACTACATGATATAACTTGGTGTTGCATTTTTTGATACCATTTCATTTCATTTGAAACAAAAATATGGAAGCCCTGAAAATCCCAAGCGCCCCCCGGGCTCTTACGCCCCTAGGCTTCAGCCTTGCCAGCCTTTGCGTAAATCCGGGCCTGGCAGTACTGGTGTTGAAGCTAATTTGTTTTGAATAATCAAAATGGGGTGGTAAGATCGCCCTTGTGATGCCCCGTCCAAACGATCCTATCTTTCATCCATAGCCTTAATTGGGGAACAATGATTTTGTATCAAGTTTTGATGTTATTAAAAAAAAAAATGTGACTTGAAAGACGTTGATGTGAAACTATATGTTGTTATATTATTCCCCATTCTACTTGATCTGCTTTCTTTGGATAGTCGATGTTTGGCATTCGAGAGAAAAATAATCTCGCGTATTAAAAGTTTGTTATATTTTTTTTTATTTTTTTTTTTTATATTGGGTTTTAACGACGCACTGTAATGATGACTGAGATCTATTGGCGTCGGATGAATGAGTAATGGGATGATGAGATGAAGGTTTTATAGGTTATGGGAAGGATAGTGGGAAGAAAGCGGTCGTGGCCTATATTGTGGGAACCATCCCGGCATTAGCCTAGACTACAGAGGCAAACCACGAAAAACCCCTGTAAAGATGGACGGTGGCGAGGATCGAACCGGGTCCAAAATGTCCCTTCACCTCCCGGGTCACACGAAGCAAGCGCGCTAACCACTCAGCTACTGTGCCGGTTGGAATGATGGAATGATGGAATGTTTGGAATGATACCGTTCAAAAGTTATCACTAAACACTGATATGATAACTGCCAACTTCTTCTCAATATTCAAAAACAGATAATGAAATAACCTCTCATCTCATCATCCCAGCATCTCATATATCATTCACAGACGCCAATAGATCGTAGTAATCAGTAAAATGCGTCGTTGAACCCTATATAAGATCTATGACTATCAAAAACGTAACGGGATAAGCAAGATGGCGCTTTCCTTTCGCACCATGCGTATATCAAACGGATGCCGCCTCACAAATGTTATGATAATTTGCTGGTATTGTTGTGTGTTGATCTAAACAAGTAATAGATGTAATGCAATCTGCATCTGTAAATCTATCTCTTTCCAACTGCATTAAACAATATTGGAGTAAATTTCATTTGAATTGGCCAATCTAAATTTAAAATACGACTGTAAAAGCATTTAGACCCCTAGTTAAGAGCCCTACTGCTATATTCACCATTTTATAACTGGATAATTACTCATCATCTACGAGAAAGATCAGAAACAAAGCAAGTATACAACTATGTACTATACATTGCAATACGAGCCTAATACGTACGATTTGATTTGAAATTGCGAATCTCACAAATGTACACGAAAGCGCTGATTCCATCATGGTGAAAACGGCCTAATGTTGAAAGGATAGGACTTACGCCATGTTGCTTCCCGTTACGTTATTGATAGTCATAGATAAGATGGAATAAACAGAATGATACTGAAAGAGCGAGGTCGATAAGGAAGTCAGCCTCTACATCGGTATCTGCGAGTCGTGGTTCAACCCCCACACCAGAGAGGGTGCTGGCTGTCACTATCAACTGGAAACTCGGAGCAAAGAGTGGTTGGTTGGGTGAGCTTCATTTGATTACTACGCAACTCGAGTTTCACACTCTATCCGCGAGTGTGTTTCACTTCCTTCAAATGTGAAAAATATTGATGGAATGAGAATGTACTGTTGGTATTAATAAAGGATCTGTATTGCTGGCGAAATTCGGCAGGGCCGTTCTTACATTCAACCAGTTTGAAACGTAATTCACCTAAATTTCAGAAACAGAATTAAACACACTGAGAATACAAGAAAATACAGAATGATACATAAATACATACTGTTGTACACACAGAGATATATGAACATTATGTAGACTCACAACAAATTCGCTGTAACAATATAATTATAAATATAACAGAATATTTCCAGTGAATTTCACATCAATTATTTAGTACTCAACATTCATGGGAAAAATTAAAAAGAAGAAGTATCAATGGGAACTAGGCTTTAAATTTGATGGTGAATGAATAAATTGATGTTATACTGATTAAGTGCCACAAAAAGTATTCATTATCTCTCTGAATATCAGTTCTTTTGAACTTTCACAGTTATTATTTATATGCATTCATGATTTTTTGAGATTGAAGACTGTGTGATATATGTGAATAACATAAAGTTCAATGAATTATGGAGACAACTATAAAATATTGGATCGATATTTATTTACACAACCTAACATTTCAAGAGCTTGTTGCCCTCTTGATCACAGGTTTTTATTTATATATAAATAAATGTTAATACAAATATTAATGAAAATAATTATATTCATATTAATAATTGATATGAATAAAAAATATATAATTATGTATGAATAAATATATAAATAAATAAATCATGTTTTTATTTATGTTATATATTATATGTTATATTAGATTATATTTATGTTATTTAGGTATATATATTCCGAACAATTTGCAAACTGAAAAAACCATGAATACACACTATATATATATATATATATATATATATATATATATATATATGAATATATTCATGAATATATATATATATATATATATATATATATATATATATATATATATATATATATATATATATATATATATAAATATATATATATATATATATATATATATATATATATATATATATATAAATATATATATACACACACATATATAATTATATATATATATATATATATATATATATATATATATATATATATATATATATATATATATATATATATATATATATATATATATGTATAATTTATTGACATTTAACGACGCACTATACTAATGGCTACGATCTATTGGCGTCGGTGAATGATATATATATATAAGATGATGGGATGATGAGATGGAAGGTTATTTTATCATGTGTTCTGGATGGTGGGAAGGAGTCGGTCGTGGACTGTTGTTAAGGAACCATCCCAGTATCAACCTGAACGACAGAGGGAAACCACAAAAAAAAAAAAATGTCAGGATGGTCTACCTTGTCGGCAACCGAACTCCGGTCTCCCGAATGACGGTTTAGTGTGTTACCCACTCGGCCACACGTCTCCGTGTCACTGTATCATATATTTGCCACCCTATGAACCTTATCCAATCTTTTATCCCATCTTTTATCTAATTCAAAAAGTTGTCTCTCTTAATTCTAATATCATTCACTATAGTTGTCTCTTTCTAACCACCTCATCTATTATAACACAACAATGGGCCGCTTTGTCTACAGTTTTTAATTGTAGTATACGCGTCATTCGATCTCCTACCGACTACAGCGCTCTCGGTAACTACTTCAACTTCTAGATTTATATAGTCAAGTAGAGACCCTATACATACGACATCACTTTTTATAAGGGAGACTTACTCAGTGGGTAACATATTCAATGTCAACGTAACATACTAGTCAAACGCGAAATATGCGTTGTAAGATGAGCGAGATATCCTAATAAGGTATAAAAGTCGTTGAAGTAGTTCTACCCTTGCTACTTTATCAACTTTGGTATTCTACACACCTTGATATCTGAATAAGCTATAAAAGTCGTTAAAGTAGTTATAATCTTGCCACTTTATTGACTCTGGTATTCTACACACCTTGACGCATATACAAAATACTTCATTGTTGGTCAACTCTTGAATCTAGAGAGCAGTGAATTTCAACAACTTGATTCTTTTTTTTTTTGTAAGCACTCCACAGGTTGCAGAGTTCGACAGATCAACATGAAACTTTTTTTGTATACGGAAACTCATCCAACTTAGAACTGTACAGTTTTTGAAATCAATTGGTCAGACCGATTTTGAGGAAAATCATCTCAAAGTTTCTAAAAACCCCGTAAGATTTGACTGGGCGGAAAATGTTGAAAAATAAAATCTCTCCAAATGGGATGAAATTTTCTCTAAATGTGTATACATAGATTTTACACATTATCACAATTTTTTATGCAATTTCAATCAGCCGTTTTGAAGAAACAAATTGAAACAACCGTTTTTTTTTCATCAAATATATCATAAAAATGATGACAGAATTAAGTTGTCAAGATTCACTGCTTTCTAGATTCAAGAGTTGACCAACAATGGAGTATTTTTTATATGCGTCAAGGTGTGTAGAATACCAGAGTCAATGAAGTGACAAGGATAGAACTACTTTAACGACTCTTATAGCTTATTCAGATTTCAAGGTGTGTAGAATACCAGAGTCGATGAAGTAGCAAGGGTAGAACTACTTCAAGGACTTTTATACCTTTTTCAGATATCTCGCTCATCTTACAACGCATTTTTCGCGTTTTCCTAGTATAAATACATGATACGCTCATCTTACAACGCATATGCTACATTCACATCACGACCGCTCCGGTTTATCACACGTAAACACAGTTATCTATCGAAATGACGCTCACTTGAAGCGTCTCTAACCCCTCCCCCTTTCCTCAACCCTCCAACATCTCTCATCGCCATCTCCCCTCATTACAACAAT
>CAXFZR010000343.1:0-39586 GCA_964007535.1 Brachyptera risi
CCTCTAAGCCTAGGATGACTTACTCCGACCGATGGAAGCAGCGCCCCTGTGTCCTTAGGTACTGGGCATATAAAGATAGGCTACTAGAGTTATGGGGAGAAGAAACTGAACTACCAGATACATTTTGGGTAATATTTACAATGCCAATGCCTAAAAGTTGGAGTGAAAAAAAGAGGATTGAAATGGATGGGAAGGCTCATCAACCCGTGCCAGATTGGGACGGCTAAAGCCTTTTGTGACATCTTACGAACTCAGGATTCGGGTATCTGGGATGTTAGAGCCACTAAATTATGGGGGCGCAAAGGCTCGATCGAGTTACGAGAGTTGGAACCATACAAATAAAAAGCACGATCCAATTGGATCGTGCTTTTTAAGATATTAAGGTTAATTATTCTGCCAGTGAATCAGCCCATTCCTGAATAGCATTCCGACATCGATATCATTATCGCGGTAGCACCAGATCGGGCTCGTACTGCCCATTGCAAAGCCGCTCTTCCTGCACGCGCTCTAAATTGAGTTCTTTCACGCGCTTACTGATCGCATTCCCCTAACTTAATGCGAGTGGATTAAATTGGTCTTAATGCCCATTTTTGATGCGATTTGAACCAATCCGTACCACTTGTCCTCAGGGAATTCGTTGGACGATGGCAGTGATCGACTGAAATCCACAATATCATTCATGGCACAATCAATCAAGATCTGAGCTAGTCGAGGATTGGATTTACTCAGGATATCTTGAATGCGATCAATGGCGATTGCTGTTTCAACTGCCAGTTCACGCGACGGTAGTTGCGGTACTGGAGTAGGAACTAACTCGACTTTTTGACTTTTAGCTGCACGAATAAGTTGTACTACAGCGAACCGATATTCAACTGAGCAGTGCAAAGCAGCCAACTCAGCTAAATCAGGGTGAACCCAAGTACCCACGCCATGTTCAACCATTACCAGTTGAGAGACGGGAATTCCCGTAGCTCGCTCTAGATAAGCGATTGACCCTGTAGCCTGTTTAGTTACAAGCCAGTCCCTAGAATCTTTTCGTTTACCCGTGGCCCGAAAATAAGCAGAGTACAATGCGGTGACATTAACCAAGCCATCTTCGCGAATAGTAGCTTCATCGAAGATAAATTTAATGAGTTGACGAGCGTTGTCTTGTGAGAAATTAGATGGTACTATTGAATCAGTCATTTTTCTACTTGTTTCTTGGGAAGTTGATTAGCGATCGATTGATTACCGATCGCGCCGCATTTGCGGTATCTCTATTATACCCTGATGTACAATAGAACTATCACTTCCACCATCTATTTATGACAAGTATCAGACCTACTTTCCTTGCAGACGCTGCAAAGTACTACAAGGGAGAGGATTATCAGACTGAAGCTCTCAAGTGGCTACAATCACAAATATCAGATGCTTTATTAGAGAAGTTTGCCACTGAATTTTCTCCACCACAGACCGAGCAAAAGACGGTAGATATTAACGATAAAAAAGCAGTTCAGGAGCAGCTAGTTAGAATTGGATTGTTAGATCCACCAGTTGATGGTAAATGGGGTAGTCTAAGCGAATCAGCAGCTAGAGCCGCAGCTAGGGTAGTAGGGACAGATGGGGCATTAACTCAAGCTGCACTCGATCGAGTGTGTAAGTTGCCATCGTTTAAAGATCTAAAGTTTAAAGCTAAAGATCCAAATGACAAGGAAAATTTACTAGCGTTTATGATTGTTGATCGGATGGTTAAAATGGGTTTCCACCTAACTATTTCGATGGGGGTCTGATAGTCCAACTTATAACATTGTTTATGCGGCTGGAATCAATGCAGACGGGACGCTGAATAATAACAAAATTGATGAATGGAATGACCTAAGATTTTTAATTGAAGTAGCTCAAGATGGTACCGTCATCAAACATGGTTGTTGGTCTGCAACGATCGATGCTGGCTGGTATTGGCGTGGTAGTCGTCGAATGAATCCTGGTGGTGCATTGCAGATAGATATGGACAAACAGTTTTTAGGGACATCGTGCGTAGGTCGTCACGGTGCCAAGCAGTATCCGGCTTTAGTCCAATGTGGTGAGATAACAGGTACACGAGATCGGTTGGGTGATGGGCGTACTAGTGACGATACCCACGTCACTGGTAACTTTGGCAGTAATGATCACCATGGCTGGGATTCGGAGTTGGTAGGGATTAATTCTGCTGGGTGTTGCGTTGGTCGTCGTATCGCCGGGCATCAAAAATTCATGGCTCTTCTCTATCTCGATCGCCGATACAGATGCAACAATGGCTTTGCCTGGAATCGAACCATCTTATCTGGTAAAAACATTTAGATATAAAAATGGCAGTGGATCAACTTGATCCACTGCCATTTTTATAGTTCTCCTTGCCTACCATTTTAGCTCAATAGATTTCATACCCCAGTTGCTGTTATTAGAACCGTCATGAGTTCTCTTGGGCTGAGTGAATTGCATCGCGGCATAGTTACTGGTGTTTTGATAGTACTCATTGCCGTCTGATTGACGTGTAGCGTAAGGCAGTTGATGGCTGATTGTGTTGCGGTAAACGTTATATTGACTACCATCATTACGAGTCATTCCAGTTACCGACTCACGAATCTCTTCTCCGTCATTCGATCGGGTGGTTACAGTGATGTTAAATTGACCGTTACTGTTGATCTGACCAATTGTGGTGATGTTTCCGCCAGGGAAAGTCTCGGTTATATTGATTTGGTTACCAAAGGAGTGATCGATTACGTTAACTTGCATTGCTTTATTCCTTATTGATTGCTTGATATCTCAGTTATAACTTAGACTAGATTCGATCGACTGTGATTGAAGTCACTCTAGAAGTTGCCTTTCAAGTAATCCTGAACCGTCGCGTATCCTCCCTTGTCAGCCAATGCTTTCAGTTCAACAAAACCCTTGATTACTCGTTCTGTACTGCTTGAGCGTTTCAATTCACCTTCGACAACTTCCGTTGCTGAGTATGTACCTGCACTACAAGAGTAATCGTATAGTGAGTCAGATTCCTGTACTATCAAGCTGCTTTCTGGTAAACCATCATTAACAACCAGTGAATGTACTTTGACCTTGATCAGCGTAGCCATGGTACAAGGGTTGTGTCGTTGAGCTAGTTGAATCAGGTGCTGACCTTCAGATGCGTTAGCCGAGGGAGCGATTGAGAGGAGGGAAGCGGTGACTAGAACAGTTGAGATTAAGTTAGAGAGTTTCATGATTGGTTTCCTGTGTGGGTATGTACCAAATATATCCTTCACTCGATCGTAATGAGATGAGTGTATCCACTGGACTTTTAAAGTAATTAATTCCTGTGGATAGGTGTATATACAGAGAACCCTCCACTGGTGATAGTAGAGGGTTGATTGGGTGTTTAGCAGACCAAACTAATGACATCCTTTATGGCTTGCTTAGGACATAGGTCGTCTCGCTTGCATCGCATCGCGGCTGCCTCTTCAATACCTCGTATATGCCGCAACTGATCAGAGTTCAGGTGATCACGAGTTGAGACGTTATCGGGTAATCCTAGTGACTCACGAAATGTTTTCGCAGGTACACCTAGAATCGCCTTATTCACCATATCGCTAACCTGAATATATATCCAACGCTTGTAATTGTCGGATACGTCGTGAGTAGCCATATAAGCATCAATACAGTCAGTCCAAAAGTTGCGCGATACGATGCCATCACGACGGATAATGAAACGCTCATTGCGCTCTTGTTCTGTACGAGCTACCTTGAAGGCTGCATCTGCGCGGCGTTCGATCGATTCAGCAGCAGATGCTATAACTAGTGCGATTCCTTCTGCTGTTCCAGATGCCATCCAGATTGCAACAGAGAATGCGATTGGCACTAAATCTACCTTAGCATTACCGTCTGTTGTACTACATTTACATTGTAGTTCCGATAGTGACGAACCCTTGCCTATTAACGCTTTCAGGCTATTACTTTCTTGTAACTCGGATAGCCGTTTTCGGCTTAAATTAACAACATCGCACGTCTGACCCTTGGATAGTCGATACTCTCCAGATGGTAATTGATAGCAATCTAGTTCGACATCACCTAGTGTGATAGTTGCGCGAACAGCCTTAATCGTGTTATTCTTCATATGTTGTAAGAAGGTTAGTATCTCTACAATAGCAAACACCCAGCCAGTCGTCAAGATCGGTTGGGTGTTTGCGTATAAGGGTTTTTTTGTTTCTGGTGTGATCAAAACTTCGATCGTGATGAGAACCCCTAAAAATGGGTGGATTTTTTTAAGCCTCAAAAGTTGAATCTAGAATGGAATAGCACCATCAGATGATGCGTCCACAACGTCGCTATTTTGACTGCCACAGATCGCCTTCATTTTCCAGCAAACTAGTGTATTAAAATATTTCGTTTCGCCAGATGGACTCTCCCAGGCACGCCCACGAACGTTAATCTCGCATTCCACATCGGTACCAATCTTGTGTCGATCAACTTGACTAACTGTTTCGCCGTGTAGCTCTAATTGGATGCTTTGTGGATACTTCTCGTCTGTCTGAATCACAAAACTTCTTTTTGTAAATTTAGCGCCAAATGTCTTGGTTTCGTCGATTGCAATGAGCTTTCCAGATAGTAACATAATGTTCTTTTGTATTAAATAATGTCGTTAGATTTGTCGAATAGAGCGAGTAAAGCCTGATAGCTTATCTTCAGGATGACTACAACTAGGAGGTTAGCAGTTAGCGCAACTAGAATTAGAGTAAAGAAATTCATCATGATTGACTTTGTGGGTTAGCCAGGATGCATAATAGCAATGTGTTCCCTTGAAAGGGATGATTTCGCTATAAGTGATCTATATAGGAAAAGCATCCCTTTTTGCTTGACTAGAATTTAAAGCTATATCCTAGTCCCACTGTCACTCGCGCACCATCCTGGCTGCCTATGTCTCGAATAGCTGGGGTCACAACTAACGGGACATCCTTAAAGGGCACGATCGATAAACCAGCGGCGAAATCTTGACCAGTGTATTCGCCGATTACAGCTACTCGGTCAGAAACTCGCGTGCTAACAGAACCAAACAGACCAATACCGGACTTAGCTTGAGTAGGATTATCATTTGGATTAAAGCCATTAAATACGCCACCACCAACACCAACAGTAACTGCAACCCGAGAGAAAGGCTCGCTTAGCGATTTCTTCGTCTCGAGGATTTTTGTACCAGCCGCATAGTAACTACCGCGCTGGTAGTCGGTCGCACCATTGGTAGCGAATTGATTGTACCCGATCGCAACCGAGGTATCATCGCCGATCCGTCGATGCACTTTGGCACTGAATCCGCCATCTCCCGCTGTCCCGCCACCAGAACCAGACAGAGAATTAACAGTATAGTTAACGTCAATAGCAAGATCGCGTGCATCCCCAAGACCAATGCCAACTCCCACTGCACCATCTGACTTGCTCGTAAAACGAGTGCGACTTTGATAATCTGACTGGAGGTAAACTGTCCCACCATCTGCGCCAAAAGCACTGGGAGAGAAAATTGACAAGTTAGGTGCAGGTTCAGCCTTCGTAGGCGATGCGATGAAAAATGGGATGACTGGGATTAAAACAAGGCTTAAGAGTTGAATTTTCATGATAATTATTGGATTGCTTTAGTTTTGTTACTGCCTGTTAATGTATCGACTGATGATAGATAGAGGTGGTGGTACTGGCTTTTTAGCCGTAACATACGTAGCTTTCGAGCTTGTCGCAAATTCCGGCTTGATAGAGCACAATGCTACTGAGAAATTTTCGGTGTCTGGATGGTAGTAGTTAAATGCGTATCCGTGGATTACTTGTGACTCGTTAGCACTGATTTGATAGTGATCTAAAAACTGAGATTTGTTTACCCAGCCTGTGCAGAATTTTGCAATTGCCATAATTTTAAACGCAGATAGTAGTTTTAGGATCGTTTTGACACAATTCAAACCGCTCGGCATCTATTTGTCGATCGTTTTTAGCTGTCAGTACCTGCGCCATGGTATAGCTACAGGCAAATAGAATAGTTAAAGATGCAATGTGACCAACGAATGCGAGAGTGTATCTTGTTTGGGTATTCATGGTTTGTGCAGTAAGGAAGTAGTATTGTCGTGTTACGAGAAGATTACTTTGAGAATGAGAATCATTATCAAAATTGGTAGCAAAGGAGGAAAAGCGAGAACCAGTAGAAAAGCGATTAATGCTTTGATTGCGAACTTAATTGGACTACAGAGTGTCTGCATGACTGTTAACTACCTTTATATCATCAACTATCAATCCCATGGCATAGGAGCCGCTAGGGCGAGTACAGATGATGAAGGCACCATCTATTTCTACTATTGTGAGAGGTTCACCGACTAGGCTTTTGAAGTGATCGGTGAACACTATATCTCCAACTTGCATCTTAACCGCGACCTCTTGGTGCCTGTTTAACTGCCTTGCGATAGACTGGCTTAACTACTGGCTTAGTGGGACAGTTAACCTCGTCACCTAAATCTGTAGTGCAATCAATAGCTACTGGCTTAACTACTGGTTTAACCAGTACGGTAGTTGGGACAATTTTAGAGTTGGGACGATCGACAGAAACAGGAGGGATTAGTTTTTGAACGGGAGTCTCTTTACGATTGCTGTTCCAGATAGAGCTAGATGAGCCATTGTAACTAGTTGTGTTAGAACCAGAGCTGTTAGAGCCATTGTATTGAGCGTCAGCCTTGCTGGAATAGATACAGAGAGAGGAGATAATAGCAGCGGAGATAGCGAGTACTTGAGTAGTGGTTCGGTTATTCATTTGTTTTGTTTAAGTTGTTTTGTCGGTTGTAAGCCAATCTTAACTGATGGATTGGCCGATTGCACTCAGTAGAAACACGGGACTTAGAAATAGTCTGGAGCAGTTGCTCTTGAGAATTCGATTGCATAGGCTGTATCTATTACTAGATGGCGGGGAAGCAACTCTAGGGCTGCTAATTCAGGAGATTTGTGATTTAAGACACCGCAACTAGTATAGTAAATACCGTTATCAGTCCAGACGTAGCCAATGAGTTCAGCTGAGTTGTAGGGAGAGCTGTAAAACAACTGATGGGAAATATCCTCATTGGGGATAACTACATCACCATACTCTAAACTGAGATCTTGGAGGGTGTAGCCGAGGCGATCAAGGATAGATTGAGCCATCTTGTCATCGATGACAACCAATGGATCGTCAAAACGAGAAGAAGGAGTGACAGAAGAGTGGCTGAGTGTGTTAGCTTGCATTGTTTTTAGTGTTATTTGGCTTATGTGTCCTATTGTGGCTAAACAAAAAGTGGACTGGTGTGACTGATATCACTGGATGGTAATGAGTTTTGAGAGGTTGCGACAAACTCGTTAATGTCATCTAGTTCGCGACCAAATCCTGATAGTACAGATGCGATCGAATTAGGTTCAAAATCTGCCCAATCAAACCCAATTGGAATACTGTTTAAGTCTTTGTCCTCTCTAATCATAACTGCATCGTTTTGTATCCTTGACTTTAGCCAATTCCAGCTAACTTGAGGATCAAAGCTATTGGAACTGTTTTCCAAGTAATTCTGAAAGTGCTCTTTAGCATATCTATCTGGACTCAATCGAAAGTAAGTCGATAGTATCTTGCCTAACTCTAAGGTGGATCGGTGTTTGGTATCTTGCATGGCTGTAATTAGTCGAGTAGATTTTTTTGGACTGTAATGTGATAAGTAGTAACGGATCGTACAGTCTTAAATATAACGATCTTACTGATATTGTCTAAAAACTGAATCAAGTCTAATCCATAAGCATCTGTCTCAATCATAATTAGCTCTTCGTGAGATGCTTCAATCATATTAAACAACTGCTCGATCTGAGTAAACTCAGTGTTAGCGTAGTCATTAACTCCCAATACTAGATACTGATCAATATAAGGATTGTATTGTTCGCCTTCGGGGTTGTTTAATAATAGCATGTGATTTACTTTGTCGGGGTATGCATCCAATTATGCTTATAGGTTAAGCAATAGCACTCAGTGTAAACACCGAAATTTACCATATAAACAAATACTTGACGATCTTACAACTAGCGTATAATGTAGAGAGGGGCGAATAATCAGATTGCATTAAACGACGGTACAAAAGACAATGCCACATACTAAAGACGACGTAAAATGAAATCAATCACAGCTGCCTTGATTAGCGCAAAAGCTAACTTTAAGTCAATCCACAAAAACAAGGTAAACCCACATTTTAAAAACAAGTATGCAGATCTAGACTCAATCTTAGAATCAATTAGCCCGGCATTGTGCGAAGCTGGCCTACTACTAACCCAACCAACTAAATTATTAGAGTCTGGATTGACAGTATTAGTCACTAAAATAACCCATGCAGAATCTGGAGAGTCGATCGAGTCTGAACTATTAATCACTATCCCCAATGATCCTCAAAAACTAGGAGCTGTGATGACATACTATCGACGATTTAGTCTATGCTCATTACTGGCGATCGCGCCAGATGATGATGATGATGGTAATACAGCTAAAGCAGTATCTGTAAAGGCCTCCGTAGATTTAACTGACAGAGTGGCGGATCTGAGGAAAGCGTTTGAAGTACTTAATTGGGATCCCACTAAAAAGAGTGACTGGATAAAAACAATTAGTAATAAGCCCGTTGGTACCTGGGGGGAGGCAGAATACGATCTAGCGGGAAAACGAGCCTGGAAAGAAGTCCACGAATCTGCAAAAGTAGTTTAAATTATGACTAAACAACTATCACCATCATTACAGCGCACGCTATTAGCGATCCATCAGTTACGAGTTAAAAAAGGTTATATGCCGACACTAAGGGAGATTGCAGATAAGCTCAATTACTCTCTATTTGGGATCCAGTATCAAGTAGATAAATTAATTGAGTTAGGCTACTTAAGTCTCGAGTCAGATGATACACGACGATCTGCATCGCGCTCAATGCGCTTTGGTAAATCACTCGACTGCCAAGGTAAATCAATCCCAGTATTAGGAGTTTGCAACTAATGGATAATCCATATTACCAACGCCCATCAAAGCTAGGACAGCCATTACTAGACTTAATGGGCATCGATACCACTCAGGATTGCATTACCACGATCGAGTCCTGTGAGGTGCTATACAGCTACGATTTCTGTCACTGTAGCATCGTTAAATACCTCTGGAGACTAGGCAATAAAGATTCAGTCAGGAAGGATTGTTATAAAATTCTGGATTATATCGATCGTGCTATATGCGGTGGATCGCCTATAGCAGAGACACTAGGCGTAGTGGGTTGTAGAATTAAAGACCTAATGGATGGATACTAGTTATGTAAGACTTGCATTGACCTCATGCACTAACTACATAACTTAACAACAAACCCTATGATCCACGCTGATCATAGGGTTCTTTTAGTGGACATTTATAATCTGGTCAAGTATAATAGTAGAATGTCTCGCTTCAATGACTGGAGAACCTATAAAAGCGAAAAACCCCTGGTATCAGCAGAGGTTCTTCTTCAAGTCATCGAAGCGAGCAAAAAGTTATCCCTATTCTAACATGAATAGGCTTTGAAAAACAATGACTTTACCGAATCAATACAAGCTCTACATAAACGGAAATAATTGTCCAGTCTGCAACCTGACTAATAAAGGATGTAAGTTAGATCAACTCAGTCCAGACAAGATTGTACTTTGTCGCAAAGCTAGCGAATATGATGAAGTACCTGGCTATATTTCGCTCGGCGCGACCGAGAATGGAACATGGCAGATGTTCAAGATAGGGCAGCGCACAGCTCCACTATCTTATGAAGAGAAGAAGAGATATGCGATCGAGAAACAGGAGCGTGATCAGCGCGCGCAGGCAGACCACGAGCGTCAAATGGCTTTGCTGCCAAGCAAATTACAAAAGCACAATGATATTCTCGATAGAATCAAAAAGAACCCGCTGTCTCAAGAGTATGTCGAGTACCTGAGAAAAGAGCGGAATCTAACTGATGATGAAATAAAATCGAGAGGATATTTTAATCATTTTGATGGCATAGCCATCCCATTCATGGGCTTGGAGGGGCTGTATCTTGGCTTTCAGGTCAAGCAGATGCGTTCTGGAGTAAAGGGCTATAAATGGGGGTTCCTCACAGGTCAGAATCATCTCAATGAAACTGGTCAATTACCGATTGCAGTAGCAGGCGAAACTGCTAACCCCAAGGGAATCCTGATGGCTGAAGGCCTGGGATTTATGATTGGATACATTGCTAAGCATTTCCCAGAATATCTCGTCCTAGGAGCTGCTAGCGGCAACTTCGCGGTTAGCTGGAAGCAGACCAAAAGCATTTTAAATCAGTTTCCCGATATTCCTGTCTACCTCATACCCGATGGCGGATCGCACAAAAATACAACAGTATTCCCCAACTACAAAAGAACTCATGATAAATGCAAAACGGAACTGAATCGTGAGGTTAAATTATGGTGGTGGGGTCAACTCATCAAAGGTGGTACCGATATCGATGAGATTGGCTTAGATACTAAAATCACTCACATTACATTCGCAAAATTTGAATCATTCCGCGACACAACAGATATCCTGCCTCAGCTAAAAGCATTCGCGAAAAAACACCTTCCGTCGCATTCTTAACAAAAAAACTCAACCTTTGTTTCGGGAAACTGAGTTTGGTCGTGACAGTGTAGATCACTACTACAAGGCGAGTAGAACGGCATCGTACGAGTATGGCGACGACCCCCCAATCTATCTTTATGACGCATCTGGCATGGAGGCGGTTGTCAATCGTGCTAAAAGAGCTGGTGCAATCCTAGTAGATATCTCTCAGCCTGGGATGGGTAAGTCCACGATTGCCTCGCTGATGCGGATACTCGGCTATAAAAAAGTGATATTCGTATCTCAAAACTACCGCAATCCCAGCACGATCGAAGCATACTTACCCTTCCTGTTTCCGTCTCGTGTCGAGTATTACTACGACATCCACGATCGGATTATGCCTAATGGTGAGCCATATGTAGCCACATCAGAGCCAGAAAGTGGTGCATATACCAAAAGAACTGGGAATTGCCCCAAAGCTAAAGAATTTCACGGTCGTACAGCTAAGGGATATGAGAGCGAGTCTCACCAGATCTGTTTCCGATGCCCATTTAAGGATAAATGTGAGCAGGCACCGATCGACGAGAACGATACGAATCCGCACTACCTGTACGAAAGAAAGCAGGCTCTCATGCAGAATCGTATCAGAATGTCTCCAGCTTCATTCTGCATGTTTAACCCTGCGGATCTAAAAGATGCGCTCGTTATTTTTGATGACTGCAAGCCCGTTCGCCAGAAAGAGTTGGTAGCTACAAAGCAAGATATCTTGTTAACCATGAGAGATGTTTTACTTGGTGATGCCACATTGAGCGTAAAACTAGCTCCATTGTTTTCAGTACTTCTGAAGCTAGTAGATGAAGTATCAAAGTATGGTTTTGAACATAAAAAAATACTTGAACGATTGACTGATGCCGGATTCGAGCCAAGTATTATGGATGTACCTGGAATTGTGGGTGCGACAACTCCAGACCCTATTCAGGGTCAAGTTAGACGAAGTAGCCCCCAACTGGTTGAGTTGGTTATATGACGTACTACTATGTAGGGTACATGGCACAATTCGCATGGTTAAAGACAGACTAATTATCACCCACAGGGATGATTCGCACGTCAACCTGTTACAGCATTGCACTACGCTAGTTTTGGATGCAACCCAAACTAGATCAAGATTAGCTTTAGAGATGAGCGTTGAGGCTGATGACATTTCGGTCATCTCTCAGGAAGATCCGGAATACCAAAATCTGTTTTTTCATGTATTGAGAGGTGCTGGCACTCCAGTTAAGGATAGACGGATCGATAATGTCTATGAGGTAGCAAAAGCGATTGAGGCTCTACATGGGAAAATGTCTGTGCTCGATAAAAAGGGAATGGAAGACAAAAACAATCCACTTGATGTTCGTGCAGTTCAGTTCAGGGACAACCGTGGGTCAAACGCATTTAAAGAAGACAAAGCAATATTAAGTGTCGGACTGCACTGTATAAACATGGGTGCGGTTGCCGATACATATTCAATCCTGAGTGGTGAAATTGTATCAGCCAATGTATCAGCCAATGAAGGACATGCTGGATTCAGGGAATATCTCAGATCCTTGAATGCTGCTGAAGAGATTCAAGCTTTAGGGCGGCTGAGAGCTAACAGACGGCCTGGTGAAGTGCTGCATTACTATTTATGGGCGGACAGCAGTAACGCCCCCTTGGAGGAGATTATGGCGGCACATCCAGGAGCAACGTTGGTCGAAGATCAGATGATCGATATCTACCCCAAGGCAGCCAATAAAGTCGAGAGATTGAAACTAGCAATCATGGGATGCATCCAACGACTACCAAAATTAACCCAAAAAGAACTGGCAACCATCACAAATTCATCTGTATCTAGCATTAGTCGGCTTTGCAAGGATTTTGGTGGCTACAAGAAAACTTGTCAGTCTCTATTAGAGATCTCTATAGAGCTTGACAAGTTTTTGAACTCAGAGAAAATCGACTGGAACACGCTCCTACCAACAGGTATAGCCGAATATACATCCAACCTATTGGATGACGGTACAGCAGCTCACGAGACAGCACTAGAAATCGAGAAGATCGTCGAGCCACTAACTCAAGATCAAATGGGTTCCTTACTGGCTGCGATCGGCAAAACTAAGGCAACCTTACTGGTTGAGCATCTATTTTATCTACAACTACACAGAGATATCGAAATGAAATTATCTAAAAATGGCGAGTCAATCGAAGAAATCGTGGAAGGTTTGCGTTCAATCGCCCAACGAGCTGACATGGATGGATTGGAGTTGCTACGTGCAGCTCATGCGGATGATAAGGAAGCCTTGCAATATGCCGCTAGCGTAGTCAAAAAAGAGTGTGAAGGCGAGTTCGAGATCTTAAAGGATCTAACTATCATGGCTAACAAAGTTAACGCGCTACGACTAGCTAGAGAGGCTGTCTAGAGTTAAGCATGATCGCGGATTACCTGAAAAATTTATTACCAACCGAAATCCCATGGTAGCTAATCCACGAAATCAGTACATCCACTGAGGACAACTCGGTAGAAATGGCTGATAATCGAGATACAAGCAAGTTAACCTAAAGCAAGATGGCTTACCAACTCAGACCTTACCAACTAGACTTAATCTCGAGAATCGGACAATCCTGGTTTGACCACGGCAACCGCCGAGTGATGGCACAACTACCTACCGGAGGCGGTAAGTCGATCGTCCTAGCATCTATCATTAAAGACTTTTCCAATCGCAACCTTAAGGTACTGGTATTGGCTCACCGTCAGGAGCTAGTCAATCAGTTGGTTGAGAAAGTCGAGTCGATCGTTGATGAGCCTGTGGGAGTGATCATGGCTGGAGTTAAGCCCAACTACGATAGAGATATTCAGGTAGGTAGTGTACAGTCAATGGCGCGTCGCTTAGAATCGTGCCCTTATTTAGATCTCATTGTAATAGATGAAGCACATCATTCATCTTCGACATCTTACAGGAAGATTACAGATAAGTATCCTAACGCTAAAGTATTGGGAGTTACTGCAACCCCCATCAGATTGGATGGCAAAGGATTTCGAGATGTATTTGACGATCTAGTTTGTGGTGTGACCGTCACGGAACTAATTGAGATGGGCAGCCTCTCTCCCTATAAGTACTATGCTGGCGAGCGGACGATGTCTACCAATGGTGTTAAAAAACTAGGCGGAGATTTTAAGGTCAGCGCGATCGAAGCCGAGAATCCGGTAGAGGTAGTTGCCAATCAGGTTATCGAAGCACAGAGACGGCATCTAACTGGCAAGCAGAGTGTTATTTTTGCAGTGTCGGTTGCACATTCGATCGCAATCGCCGAAGCGCTCAACAGTGTAGGTATCATCACTCATCATTTGGATGGCATGACCGACAATAGCGAGCGCAAAATCACAATGCAACTATTTCGCGACAAAAAAATCCAATGCCTGACTAATTGCGCACTGTTTGATGAGGGACTAGACATCCCCTCTCTCGATGGCGTGATACTAGCCAGACCCACGGCTAGCCTATCTCGCTACCTCCAAATGGCTGGCCGAGCATTAAGAGTAGCTGAAGGTAAAGAACACGCCATCATCATTGATCTAGCAGGCAATTACGAGCGATTGGGGATGCCAGATGATGAGCGCACTTGGACACTGGACGGAGTCGAAAAGAAAAAGCGGGATAAGAAAAGTAATACAAAACGTAAGCGTAACGATATTACTGGTGAAATTGAAACAGTCTCGATTTTTGACACAGGTACTCAGTTTGTCGAGATTGGCGGAAAAACAGTCGTAATGAATGCGGTACTCAAACATTGGATTGACTTGTGTGACGCAATCATTGCCGAGGGAGTTCAGAAGGGTTATAAGGCCGGATGGGCTGCCTGGAAGCTTATGGCAAGCGATATCGAGCCGCCCCTAGATGCATGGAGACACCTAGGGAAAAAGTTGGGATATCATCAATCTTGGTGCCGCTATAAGGTTGAAGAATGGAAATCGAAATAAGCAATAGAGACAAAACTAGTGAATTTACTGATGTGCTTTAATTAGCTTTAAGTGATAATAAAAAAATAGGAGGTTTAAAATGTCCAGTCAGTTTATTTCGCTTTTCTCAGGTGTAGGCGGTGGCGCATGGGGTGCTAGAGCCGCCGGGTACGAACTGGTCGGCGCGGTCGAGTTTGACAAAAAGATTGCTGATTTATATTACGAGAATCATCAATCAATGGTGTTGAGTCAAGATGTTAAAGACGTAGATCCAACTTTATTTAATGTTGATAAGTCTAAGACTTTAACAGTGCAACTCAGCCCGCCCTGCCAAGAGTGGTCAGGAGCCAATTGCAATCCCGATATCACGTCCGATCGAGCCTTGGCACTAGACAATTGTTATCACATCCTAGAGCATCTTAATCCCGATCAAATCATTATTGAAAATGTCAGGGCATATCAAGCATCCCAGCCGATGGTTAGGTTTAGGAAATGGCTTGAAAATAACGGCTATAGCTACATTGAGCAGGTTATAAACTGTGCTAATATAGGAGTTCCCCAAAGCCGAATTAGATATTTTTTAATGGCAGCAACAAAAGGCAAAAAGGTCAAACATCTACCATTAACTCACTCAAACAAGGAAACGAGTCAGGGAGATCTATTCAGTAATCCCTTAAAACCCTGGATTGGCTGGTATGAGGCAATTAAGGATTTAATCCCCGACATGCAGACTACCAAGTTATCTAATAACCAGCAATTAGCACTGAGAGATTGGGATTTGAGTGGGAGATTACTTATCCCTACTATCGGCTATCGGTCGGATTTACCGCCGATTTATTCCGAGCATCGATTAGCTCCCACAGTCAAGGCGATGATGATGAGCGATGGCGAATCAGAACGTAAGGGCTGCTGGAGGATAATCGACAACTGTGAGGTTAGAGAGATGAGTGTGAGGGGATTAGCGCGACTGCAAACCTTCCCCGACGATATGATCTTGCCAAGACATAAAGGATTAGCTTGCAAGGTGATTGGGAACGCAGTGCCACCATTGGTAATGCAAAAGATATTAGAAGGATGTTTTGATGATTAGTAAATTACTGGTAAGTTTTTCAGGTGGTGAGACAAGCGCATACATGATAGATTTTATTAAGCGAAATCTATCGTATGATCAAGTCGAATATGTGTTTGCAAACACGGGACTAGAGCATGAAAAAAACTCTAGAGTTTGTCGAAAAAGTAGCCGATTATCATCAAATTAAAGTGCATTGGGTTGAGGCTATAATTAATCCAGGTCGCAAGTCGGCAAGTCATAAGTTGGTTGATTTTGTAACAGCATCTAGAAAAGGGGAGCCGTTTGAAGCGGCAATCGAAAAATATGGGATTCCTAATGTATCTTTTCCGCATTGCTCTAGAACGTTGAAAAAGGAGGTAATCGAAAGCTTTGCAAAAAATCACCTAGGCTGGAAAGATAATTATTTTGCAATCGGCATCCGCGCCGATGAATGGGATCGAGCATCGGCAACAGCCAAAAAACAGAGGCTAATCTATCCATTAATCGATGAGATTACCAAGTCAATAGTTAACCAGTATTGGGACAAAATGCCCTTCAGGTTGGAGATCCCAGGATATATTGGCAACTGTACCGCTTGCTGGAAAAAGAGTGACAGGAAGTTGATTCAGGTAGGAATTGAAGAACCGCGAGCTTTTGATTTTTTCAGAGAGATGGAGCGAAAATATGAGAATTTTGTCCCACCATCTCAAGAAAAAGGTCGATCGACTCCAATCAGATTCTATCGTCATCATCGAACTGCCGATGATTTCGTTAACAGCGATCTATCTACTCACAAAGTACCACAAGATGAACGACTGAAAGGATTAGAGGAATTACCATTAATCGATCTACTCAATTCATGTGGCGATAGCTGCGAGGCATTTAATTGAATCAATCCGAATTCCAGTCATGGGCGAATAAGATCGGCACAAAATACCAAGAATTAACCAAACTGTATCAACAAGAATTAAGTCAAAACATGCAGATAAATGTAAAACCCAAAATACATCGAACCGAAGAGATTCATCGCTGTTTGGAATTTGACACAAATCAATTATTAGTATTGTTTGCATACGGGCATTGGGATGAGCGATCGTTTGCAATTGCATGTAATCAAGAGGATTTAGCTAGTCGACCATGCTATGTCAGTGAAGTTGTTTGTGGATGGATGCTTAAAACATTTTCACCTGAAGATGACGAGCTAAAAGAGCGATATGAGTTCTTTTCTACTCCACAAGAGGAAGGCCACTTAGTAACTTATTTTGAAGTAAAACCATGAAATTTACAATCAATTCGATCGACCTATCTAAAGCTATTGAACGCGTTATTAAATTTGTACCTAGCAAACCAGTGCATCCAATCCTAGCCAATATTAAGCTAGTCGCTATTGGTGTTGACGCTGTACTGTTGACCTCGTTTGACCTATCCAATGGTATTCAACTAGAACTGAATGCTGATGTGATGGAGACTGGTGAGATCTGTGTACCAGCTCAACTATTTGGCGCGATCGTTAAACAATTGAGTGGGCAGCTAATTATCGAGGTAGTTGACACTCTAATGACAATCTCTAATCTATCTGGTAATTGCGAGATTCAATGCCAGTACTCGGACGATTATCCCGATATTGTTCCCGAGAACATCGATAAAACAATTCAGTGCGAGATTGACATCAAGACCCTTTCGCAAGCAATTAAACTAGGCGGATCGTGTGTTAGTGACGAGTCGACCAAGATGATTCTTCAGGGGGTCAATATTGTGGCTGAGAATGGATTGCTAACACTAGCATCCACTAATGGACATAAGTTGGTAGTTTACAAGACTGCAATTGATGAATCAATCAAGATCCCGTCGTCTACCATCCCAACTAAATCATTGGGAACGATCGATGGTAGTGGCATGATGACACTCACTGTTAGCGATACTGATTGCATGGTCGAGACTGGCGATACGATCATTACCTGCCGTTCTTTTGCTGGTAAATACCCAGATTACCCAATGTTACTGCCAAAGTCATTTAGTCGGGATGCCATACTTGATCGCACCCAATTAGTCGATGGACTTAATTTAATGAGCTCGATCGGTAATGAAAATAGCTTAGTTAAGTTTGTATTTGAGGGTGATAATTTAACAGTTAGCAGCGAAAAAGAGGGTGTTAAGGGTGTTCGCAAGATTGATTGCGAATTGATTGGAGAGGAACTGACTATCGCATTAAATTTAAAATATGTACTAGGACAACTTAAAACTATCCCTAGCCAGCTAATTAAAATATCCATGAACGATGCATTGCAACCACTAATTATCCAACCTGTTGATAGTAACTTAGATTTATTGTGCCTCCTCATGCCAGTGCAATTAAGGTCCTAAGATAATTGGCGGAAGTATTGGCAATAGCTGCCTAAAACTCCCACCATCACCCAAATCTAGGATATAATGAAATCAATCAAATAAAGTATTTATCATGAATCGAACGGAATTTGTTGCCGAAACATCTATTGCAATCAATAAAACTAACAGATCTGTTAACCGGACACTTTCGGCGCTACTCAATACAGCACGACTTGCATTATTAGAGGGTGAATCAGTTAAAATTGCTGAGTTTGGCACACTTAAAGTCATCCACAGAAAAGAACGAGCAGGGATTAATCCACGCACCCAGGAGCCGATTATTATTGAGGCACGCAATGCGATTGTATTTGTCCCCAGTAAAAGCCTGAGAGAATTAGTCAACGAAGGAGTTTAACATGATACTACTAGAACAATCGATCATAGCCAAGCCCCAACTAAAGCCTTGTATTGAGATTGATGACAATAAGTTACAAGAGCTGTGGAGCAAGGGGATCTTGAGTGATCTTGCATATGTATCTCTAGCTCTAGAGCTACACGACAAACCCACTTTCGACATATCTCAATTTAGCCGAGATTGGTCTGTTGAGGATTTGTCAGAAGATCAGATTCTAGATGGCTGGAAGGCTAAAACATTGAAGACTCGATCCATACTAAATGCAGTCTGCATATTGGATGGTAAGGGGATGGCATCTTGTGACTTTAGCGTAAAAGTAACTCAATTAGGATTGTTTGACTAATGGGCGTAGGCAAAGATCACGAAAAAAATAAAAGAGCACACTACGGACGACGCAAAGCAAAAGTTGCAGACGTTGGAAAGGTAGAAGCAGAAGCGATAGATAAGGAGGTGCGAGAAAACCTAATCGCGCTTAACCGAGAAAAAGCTCAACCAGTCGAGGGCTACCGTCCGTTATTTAAAGAACTTCACAAACAACATCCAATTGAAAAGAGATATTAAGATGAGTATTTACGAAAGAACGCAGGAAGAACTGTTACACGGGAAAAGTACTGCACCAGGGCGCGTAAGAACTTTTTTACTTAATCCAGAGCAACACACAACGCCTCACAGTTGCACTCGCTACGAATGGGGTGGAGACTTGGCCGACTTACTTACATTCGCAGCTCGCGCCCTTAAAGGAGGTAGTGGAGTGAAGATTACTTTTCCGGCTAATACTAAATTAGTCGAACCAAGAGAGCTGGGCGACTGGAAAGTATGGATCGATCCAATCCATTTAGAATATACTGAGATCGCTAAATACGATAATTTAATTGACATCGAGGATCTTGAGGATTTTGATGATCGAGAGACAGAGCGAGCGAATTTACGAAATAAAAGACTCGATCGAGGGTGACGGCGGGATTTTAGACAGCTGGGTAGAATTAATAAATGCTAGAGATTGGGATAAATCGATCTTGAATCTCAGTAATATCCGTCCAGTTGGAACCCAAAATAGTAACGGTCTAATTGCATCTGGCGCAGAATCTTTTCTAACTATTTACCTGGCGATCGCTAAATACCTAGAGACTGGTACAATCGATAGCCTACTTAAATTACTCGGCACTCTTAATCATGTAATGCGCCGAGGCGGCTACAAAAAGGGCATCATTACTAGTGCAATGTCTACTAATTGTGACTTAATTAAAGATTATTTAAAAGTACCTACGATCGAGATCGAGGGTAGCCACAAGAAAGGCGTTATCCTAGGTGAGTTTGTGTTTGACGATCCTGAATTGGTTAAAATGATTTGTACATCAAGAAACGAAGAGTCAACCTTTGTCGAAGAGGAATGCAAACCAGTGCTGACACATAAAGAGCAGTACAGTTCTGACAGAGAATTTGCTCTTGTATCACCTCCGTATAGCCCTCCAGTCACTACAGGGCTAGCCTACAACGTCTGCCAGGGTCTAATACTAGGGCATAAAGCTACTTGCTTAATCTGGCGGGTTAATTTAGGGCTTTGTAATGTTGATGAAATCACCGAAGCATTTAGACAAGTTGCGCTAGATCTCTGTGAGTTGCACACAACATGGCGTAATCTCGTGCCAGGATTGGCAAGTTATTACGCACCGTTGGAAGGCGATTTACAAGTTGGTTTAGATGTAATGGGATTGGCTAACCTGCTGGCGATCGAGGGCGTAACCTATCAACAGTTTGCAGATGCCCTAGAGGATTTAATCTCTGACAAAACAGTTGATTTTAGTGATAAAGCCACTCAACTTGTTAATGAGATTAACAATGGCTATCGGGTGGCAAAATGGGAGTGTGACAACTATATGTTATCTAAACGCCTCCCGTTACTTGATCGTATCTTTACGGTTGAGCCTGCTCAATCTCATTGCTACGAGACATTTGATCGACTAGGTAAAACGACTTGTCGCGGCATCTTCCCACCCACTGGCAAAATCGTCAAGCGGACATCAGATAGCCAAGTTAACAAAAGATATTTCCATGGCAACGTTGAGACTGACGTAATGGTAGGTTCCAAACTACACGAGCGAATTTGTGACCTCTGGCAGCAGATGATGGATGCAACTGGACGCGCACACGCAATCAGTCAGGACACTTGGGAGTTAATGGATGAGGACAAACTTCAGGATTTTGTTAAACGCCCGTCTAAAACTCTCTATTATAGCGAGGCTGCCAACTTTAACCAACGCGGTTTTTTAGCTAAGACAGTACAAGACGTGGATGTCGCAGTATGTGAGATCGAACGTAAAGATGAGTGCAAGGCATGTGCTGGATGATCCGTAAATCCACTGATGACTAAATAGTGGATGTCTAATAAAATAAAGGAAAGGCGAGGTCACTAACCCTGATCTCGTTTTTTTTTGCTAAGAGTTTAATTAAAGAGGTATTAATAATGGCGATACTCTTATGTACAGTAGTCTGTGTATGTACAGTCGAGGTGGAAGTTCCAGACTCAAAAATGAAGTTAAGTCCAGAGGAGACGTTGGATCGCGTTATGGATTTTGCCGTGTTAAAGTTTGAAAACTTATCAAGAGATATTGCCGCGACTGCGGGCGATCTTGATGTTACTGTTTTTGATGCTAAGGTTGTCGAGAAAAGCGATAGCAACTACGAAAATTACTCCTGGGATGGAGAGAGGTTAATTAAGGAGGCATGAAAAGAAAAACAATATACTTTGTAAAGGTGATTATTGTAGACAACGATCTAGTGGACGAGATTCACGGGGAGTTCTCGAGAATTCAGAATGTTAGAAAATTCGTTAAAAAGCACAAGGGTGCTGAGATCCTACGTATCTGGAAACTAACGGGTCGCAAAAACAAGGGCAAAGCATCTGTCAAAATAGATTGTTACTACGGCTTTAATCCTCCCATGCTTAAAGGGCTGAGCAAACTAAAGGTATTTTAAACCAATGCAAATAAACATATTTTAAACCAATGCAAGTAAACATCCAAAAACTAACATCAACTGCAATCATCCCTACTTATGCCCACGAGGGTGACGCGGGAGCGGACTTATATTCGGTCGAGACTTATATCATCCCCCCGAGAGAAACTGTGGTGGTTCGAACTGGACTATCGATCGAAATCCCATTAGGCTACGAGGGTCAGATCCGCTCTCGTAGTGGACTAGCTGCCAAGCAAAGTGTCGCTGTAATCAACTCGCCAGGGACGATCGACCACGGGTACAAGGGCGAAGTCAGGGTGGCACTCATCAATCACGGATTTCATCTCTACAAGGTCACTGCTGGCGATCGCATCGCTCAACTAGTAATTGCCCCCGTGGTTAATGCAAAATTCACTGAGGTCGTAGAGCTATCAAACGAATCACGGCGTGGCACCGGAGGCTTTGGAAGTACCGGAAGTTAAGCATTACCACGGATATCAGAACATAATTTCACGATATAATATAGAAGGGCAGAGGATTACTAGATCCTCTGCCCTTCTAACACATTAACTAATGCAGTAGAAAACATGTCTAAATCCATTGTACCTTCAATTGTCAAATCCTACAAAGGTAAAAACATCCGAGTTAATCCAAATGATCGCTACACTTGCTTGACCGACATGGCGAAAGCTAGTGGCAAGAAATTGAACGACTGGATTCGCTCTGACAGCGCAAGCGCATACCTAGAAGCACTTTCGTCTATGGCGGGAATTCCCGTCGCAAACCTACTTATTGTAGGCAAAGGTAATCAGCCAACATGGGCACACCCAAAAGTAGCTATTAAGTTTGCCGCATGGTGCAGTCCGCAGTTTGAAGTGCAAGTTACTAGTTGGATTGACGAGTTGCTAACAACTGGTTCAGTATCAATCGCACCTAAAGTCGCAGCCAAGTCGATTCCCAACTACCTACCAGCTCGTACTAAGTGCATGGACTTACTTAAAGAGCATGGTGCAAAAAATTACGCCTATGGGATGGTAGAGAAATACAATAATGAGTTGAACGGCATCGGAAAAGCATCTCGGCACGCAGTAACTCAAGAGGAAGCGATTGGACTTGTGATGAATTATCAGAGTGCCACTATTGAGCTGCTAGAGCGCAAGCGTGGATTCTCCGCTCACGAAGCTCATCTAGCCAATACAGCTAAAAAAGCCATGCGGCATGGGCGATACTCTCAATTTGGTGAAAGCTCTGTCCCTGAGAGTCTGAAACCCAGGAAAGAACAAAAGCTAATCGGTTAATCAAATCTGCATCTACCAATAAACTATACATTACTAAGACAATGGCAACTTTTCAATCTCTATACGCTTCACGTTGTACTGTTAAAAACGATAAGCTAGTTCCTGTTTTTTGGAAGCCCCAGCCGATCGCACTAGACCCACTAACTCTGTTTGCTGATGATGATTGCCCTACTAGCCCTGAGTGGCAGTGTAATGAGGCAATCCAGCGGATTATCGCACTAGGCTTACACTGCGAGATTCCCGTGGGTGAGTTCGTTCAGGATGCTGGTAAAGGTGACTTACCTAGTGACCCAATTCTGCCAACAATGTTACGAAGCCATGTGGCGGACGAAGCAGCTCACGACCTAGGATTTAGGATGGCGGCTGAAAAATACACCCCACGCGGTCAACACCTGGCAGATGCGCATGACTTAGCTAATCAGTGGCAATCTCTACCAGATCATCCAATTGCTCCCGCTGCGGCTTTGGAGGTAGGTGTGTTTTTAGCATCACTAGGTGCCATGCGGTTGTTTGGTGGCAATTCCTTATCCCACATGGCTAGTCAGATTGCGCGCGACGAGTATCGCCACGTAGCGGTCAATATGGCTGTGATGAGAGGATTAGGTCTAGAGTTTAACACTCGCATCTTAAGTCTGATTGACGATACCGTGAGTTGGGTATTTACAGATCTCAATATTCCTGAATCCGAAACTGGTATGGTAGTTGATCAAGAATTCTTCCGTCGATCAAGTCGTGAGCTAATAGAGACAGGAATCGCCCGTGACTTGGACGACCTGACTAGCTATACCTCACATTACTTACCGTTCGAGATTAGCAATGCGGCACTGTATTCGCGAGCGGTAAATAGTAATTACGAATAGATTCAACCAGTAAAAATCCCTTGACTAACTTAATCGGCCAAGGGATTTTAGTATTAAGCTGCTTTGATAATTGAGATTAGACACTTGCGGAACTCTGGCTTAGACATCCCTTCAGACCATTCGTTAGTTTCAGCCAAAATCAAGGAATATTTTTTAGTGATGTCGCTGTGGTAGTATTTAAATCTTTCGTAACCAGCTACCCGATTGATTTCAGTAATGTACAAGTGAAACTCGCAGATAGAGGCTTTAGCGGCTGCGAAGTCAAATTTAGTTGCAGTAGTCATTTTCTTAGTCCCTCTCAGTTGATATCCCAAATATAACTTTTCACTCAGTTATATGGCTGTGATTGAGATCGCAAGACAAAAAGAATCTCCAAATACAAGACTCTCTCTTTATTGTTCTCTTAAAAGTTTCCCGTAAACACTTTGTTAAGATAAAAATCATCAATGTAACAAAATGTTAAGAACTTCTGGAATCCACTTGTCAGTTAAAAGAGAGAAATGCTAGAGTGGGTGAAAACGCATAGAAAAGATTGTCCCCCCTACACTCTGTCTAAACAAACTACTTTTGCGATCACACAATGAATAACAGTATTATATCAACAAATTTTGTCCGATTTGAATCAGAGGGGCTAGAGCTAGTTGTCGATACTAGCACTGGCAAAGCGTATGCGAGTAAATCTGCTGCAGCGCGTATGCTGGAGATCGACGAAAAAACTGTCCGTAATCAGGTAAACCTATCAGATAGCTACAGTGTTTACAATGCCCAAATCCCTACGTCTGCTGGGATGCGCTACTCAGATCTGCTGTCAGCCGATACAATATTTGATCTAGCACTAAAATATCACCCACAATTAGCCCGTAAAATGGGTGCTGCTGGTGCCAATGTCTATGTATTGGGATTGGCTGGTTACAAAACACAAGTTGCAAACCTTGATCAGCTTGATCTGCCTACAGACGAACTAGGCTGGATGGAGCTAGCCGTCACCAAAAAGAAGGAAGCACTGGCCCTTGCCGCGCACATCGAAACCAATTCAGAACGTACTGCTTTGGGTGCGGCGATCGAGGTTAGCGGCGGATATATCCGTATCGGCGAGATGGCAAAACAACTAGGTATAGGGCAGAAAAAATACTTTCAAGAATTGCGGGAATGCAAGATCATCATGACGGATGGTCGATTGCCATATCAGCAGTTCATGAAGTATTTTAAAGTCACTCAGGCGTGCCGCAATGGCAAGTATCTGCAAGTTGCATTAATCAGTCCGCGAGGGCAAACTTACTTAGCCAAGAGACATCAGGATTACCTCGAACAAAAACTTGTCGATTCAACGCCATTGAGCCTAAGTCATTTAAGCTAACTTAATCTAGATTAGTTCGGGTAATAGAAAAACACTTAGTATCATCCAGTACTAAGTGTTTTTCTATGTCCGTAAAGGTGCTATGTAAAAAAGATTCTGTCTCTAGTATTCCCGTAAATTAACCCTAACTAACACCAAAAAATAAAATTATTTAATTGATTAAAATCGCTAAAAATTACTGGGGACTTAATTGTGAAGTGTGATAATATAGACAAAACCCCGATTCAATTAGTTAAATCGGATACAGATTAAAAAAGTAAGATGGCTAAGGACATTGTCGCGTCAAGTTTTATTCCTGTCAGTTTAAAGGGATTAGAGTTAAGTCCAAATCTACCTACAGACGAGCTAGGTTGGATGCAATTAGCATTAGCCAAGAGAGGAGAAGCTGCGAACTTTACAGCTCAAATACAAGCCAATTCAGAACGAACTGCTTTGGGCAATGCGGTGCAAGTTAATGATGAATATATTCGCATTGGTCAGATGGCAAAACAACTGGGGATAGGGCAAACCACGTACCTGGAAGAATTAAGGGAATGCAAGATAATTATGCCAAGTAGTCGATTACCTTACCAGCGATATATGCAGTATTTTAAAGTCACCCAATTGCTCCACGACGGCAAGTATGAGCAGGCTGCAATGATCAATCCGAAAGGTCAAACATATCTGACTAAACGACATCTTGAGCATAGGAGGATGCGGTCTACCAGAGATGCGCTTGAGATGGCGATCGAGTCTGCCCTAGTCTAATCAAAAAGGGATGATTTTGCTATTAAGGATCTATATAGCGAAATCATCCCTTTCAAGAGCATACAAGCACTACAAAAAATAGGTTCTATCTTTAGTGTTCCCTTACATCAGATCAAACTAACATCAAACAAAAAGAATATGTCAGAAGTAAATGCGAAAATCATCTGCGATAGTACAAATGCTTTCCAGACTCGACTAGTTACGATTCAGATCAGAGTGCCTAAGTTTCTTTTGCAGGAGATCAATACTCATAGGGTATTTAGTCGATCGTTTAATAGTGCGCGTGCTGTACCCGCCAAGACCTTGCGCTTATCAGCTAACTTTCAGCCGGACGAGTGGTTGTCCAACAAGCCTGGTATGGTGGGTGGTGCCGAACTCACTGGACTTAAAAAGATTGGTGCGATCGCAACGTGGAACTCATTGGCCGCTACAGTCAAGCTTGGGCACTGGTTGCTAGAATTATTTGGATTGCACAAGCAATATACAAATCGATGGTTGGAGCCGATTGTGTATGCCGATGGTGTGGTCACCAGTACCGACTGGATTAACTTTTTAAATTTACGTAATCATCCCGCCGCACAACCAGAGATTAAGGAGCTAGCATCTCAGATCGATCAGCTACTCCGAGCCAGTGAGTCTAATTACCTGTTAGCTGGTCAATGGCATTTACCCTATATCGATGCAGACGACCACGCTAGTGATTATTCGATCGAGCAACTCCGGATGATCAGTGCTGGGAGGTGTGCCAGGGTAAGTTACGGGTTTAAGGATGGAAAAGATAGCGCAACTGATTTAGGTCGGGCTGAGCGGCTGTTAGCGACCAATCCCGTCCATGCCAGCCCGTTTGAGCATATTGCACTAGCTCCAGTCGCCCGTGACAAAGATCATACTAATTTTAAGTCTGGCAACCTGCGAAATTGGATTCCAGTACAGAAAAATAATTGAAATGCAAGGTAAGTAAAAGTCAGCCAATTAGCTTAATTTAGATAACACAAAAACCGCTCCACTATTGACGTAGGGAGCGGCTTTTGCTATTGTAGAGATAGTTCAAAATCAAACAATAGAATATGAGTATAGCACTAGTTACCCTCGAAGGTCAAACAGTCGTCGATAGTAGAATCATTGCGAAAGGATTAGGTATCGAACACAAGTCTTTTGTAGTAAATATTCGCAGATATGAGAAAGAGCTACAACAGTTTGGGACGGTGAGATTTGAAGTAGCACCAGATTCCAGTACTTTCAGCCTCTTAAACGAGGATCAAGCCATCTTCGTTCTCACACTATCTCGTAATACACCTCAAGTAGTTCAGTGCAAGATTAACCTGGTTAAAGCATTCTCCGAACTCAAGTCTAAACAAAAAACTTCCCTCCAGTCGATCGCAAATGAAAAAGATAAAGGCAAGTTGCGACTAGAAGGAAAAGAGTATCGTCGCACCTATACTGATCGAATTCAGCAAGCTGGAGGGAGGGGATCGGACTACGCTAAGGCAACCAATGAGACTTACCTCGGGGCTACCGGATTAACTGCTAAGCAGATCAAAGAACAACGTGGGATTGTGAAGAGTAAGCCTGCTAGAGATGGGTTAAATCTCGGAGAGTTACAGATAGTCTCAATGGCAGAATGGCAACTTGCAGGGGCAATTGCCGGAAGACTCAACACTCGCCGATATTAATCGAGCTAGTCGATCGCAAGCCGAGAGACTGAAGGCAGCTCTAATGGTTTGGGGTGATGACGGGAAGTTATTAAACTAATTTCAAAGTTCCGTATTTACACTCAGGTTTTTAAGCTATTCAACTGTTGTAATGGATTCAAGAGACAAAAATTCAAAAGCAACTAAAATGAAAATTCAATCAACTACTCGGTCGCAACTCTAACATCACTGCATTAAACGTTCTGGCTTTTAGAACAACGCTTAGGACACGAAGCTAAGGGAACTGCTAAATACAGCAAAATTGAAGAAGCACTATTTGAAGCTTACGACAAACTATCTGGAACCTCTCAAGTCGCATTTACCTTACTGCGTAACCAACAAACCGACTTAACCGACTGGGAACTGGAATTATCGACTTACTAAGAGGCAATAAGGGCGACATGACAGCCGCCCCATACAAGTACCAAAGGGGTAGAAATGAGAGATACTAACTACAGCTTTGCCTCACTATTTGACAAGTCGATTCCACTAGACTATGAGCTGCCACTAGGTGAGGTAGAAAAGTTAACCGAAGATCACAAGATCAAATACCCAAGGGAAGTCGAGAGTAGTAAACCCTCTAAGGCGAAATTCAGTGGCTACCTGAAGGAGCTTGGTGTGCCAAGTTGGGAAGCTGAGATATTCAAAGAAGTAAAGGATGTTGAGCAATGGAGATACAGGGATTTTAATAATACTGCTAGATTTATCATCACTCAGTCGGTCATCCCTCTGCCAAAGTTTTATCTAGTAATAATAACGAACGCAATATTCTTGAGTTTATAAAGATCCGTATTTACACTCAGGTGCATCAGCCATTTATCAACTTTAATAGATTCAAGAGACAAACAACTAAGGACAACTAAAATGACTACTCAAACTCCTCTAACCATCGAATACACCTACCCTACTGGTCAAGCAATTAAAATGATTTACATCAACAACAAGGATGCTTACCAAACTTATGCTGACGGAGTATTAGGTCGTACAGTACCAGCCACTGACATCCTAAAGGCAATCGCTAACTCTAAATTCCCCGCCGACACTACCTTCACTTACTAATTTAAGTCAGGGGGAGATCCCTCCCCCTTACTCAACCTCATTAATTAAAGGCGATCAAAATGACCATCTCACTTATCAAAATCCTCTCCAAAGCATCTGTTCTAACTTTCCTAGGCTTTTGTGCATTTACCGCCTTCAACTACGCCGATGCAGCCTTTAAAACTCGGATGTCAGTACAATCTGCACAAGCTACCCCAGTCCCCCAGTGCGAAGTTAAATGCTCAATGCTTGTTACACCAGTCTCGATCGAAAAGCCAGTAAGAGAAGACGAGGCCACTGAATTCGCAATCAAACTAGTTGAAATTGAAGCAGGTAAGATTGAAGCAATTGGCGACGTAGATTATAACTAATCCAAACAATATAAAACTATACACTGGGAACACAGCGAAAATGAAAAACTGGAAGCTCGAAATAAAGTCAGGAGACATAATAAGCTACTCAAGTCCGTGCCCGCCATTTAACAATATTACAGATGTCGTGGAGAGAGTGTGTCACTATCCTAACGAGAGGTTCTTGCGCATCAAGTTTCAACACCAGGACAATGAAATCGTAACGGGTTATGACTACATAGAACATCCTGTGTATTCTTCTGATTTTATAATCGATTACGAGGCATTCGAAAACTCCGATAAAGACTAAATAAACTACAAAAAGCACCTAAGTAACTCTAGGTGTTTTTTATATAATGTAATCAAACAAATTACCCACTATTGGATGCGACATGACTAAGGCTAAACGTAATCGCCAGCCAGCTTTATATGTTATCGGCGGAGAAAAGTTACTCCCCGTCAACAAATTCCACCTCAATAAGATCGTACCCAAAACCAATAACCAAGATAAAGCTCTTCGATTATACTCGGAGGGCTTTAATCTTGTCCTGGCAGGGTCAGCAGGGACGGGTAAGAGTTTCTTAGGTATGTATTTAGCCTTAAGCGAGGTAATGGACTCTAGAACGCCATATGAGCGGGTTGTTATTGTTCGATCAACAGTGCCAACTCGCAATCAGGGTTTTCTCCCAGGATCGATCGAGGAAAAGCAGAAAGCCTACGAGATGCCATATAAAGGAATCTTTAGGGAGTTGATCTGTCCGGCTGTTACTGGAGACGCATACGAGAAGCTCAAAACCCAGAAGTCCCTGGAGTTTATCAGTACATCCTTTGTACGAGGCATCACAATCGACAATGCAATTATTGTAGTAGATGAATTTCAGAACATGACAGTACACGAGTTAGACTCGATCATTACCCGCGTTGGTGATAACTGCAAGATCATCTTTTGTGGAGACACCAGGCAATCTGATCTACATAACGATAAGTTAGAGCACGTTAGATTCCTCAAAATCCTAGCCGCCATGGATATGCTTAGATGCATCCAGTTTGGTGTTGAGGATATCGTTCGATCGGATATGGTTAAGCAGTACCTAACCATCAAGGATAGGTTGGGATATTAAATGATCGTATTGTGATCTAAACGCCCATTTGATCACAAAAAACTTGTCAGCCTCTATAGAGATACTTAATAGAGCTTGACCAGTTTCAATAGCATACATGGGTTACAAAAAAGGGATGATTTCGCTATATAGATCCTTGATAGCAAAATCATCTCTTTCATTTTGGACAGTACATACATTTTTGCATGTGTAGATTAGCGAGTGTAGAGAGCACGGAAGAATTCCGGCAAGTGCGCAGTTAATTCGATTGCCTTGGCATCCCAAGTGTAGCCAGTCTCTAGATAAGTTTCTATGCGACCTATCAAGTCATCCTCGTTTGATGTAAATCCAATTTCCAACACTGCGTGGATGTAATCGTGCATCAAGACCTTCGCCACGTCGCAGTCATCTAACTTGTAGTCCGCTTGGAGTTTCTTAGCTGTGTCGATAACTACTTGTGGGAGATTCATCTGCTTCGTTGGTTGGTTATACGCCAATTGTCGTAGATAGCAAGTTAAACGGCTGTGACTGAGATCACATGTTAAAAGAATATTTCTAGGCATACAAAAACCGCTCCCGTATTGACACTAGGAGCGGTTTTTGCTAATATTAAAGAGTATCAAAAATCAACATTAGAATATGAGTCTAACACAGTTTTCACCAGAATTAGCACTATCACTATCAAATAGTCGAGATGAGTTTCCAGTAGATTTCAATGACGCTTGGCAATGGTTGGGATTTTCCAGGAAGGATAAAGGTAAGGCGAGTCTACTAGATTGTGACTTCATCGAGGGTAAAGATTACATAGTTTCGTTCCCTGAATTAAGGGAATTGGGCGGTACGGTCAATCCACGCCCCGAAGAGATAATACACCTCACAATTGAAGCATTCAAGTCTTGGGGTATGATGTCTCGGACTGAACAAGGCAAGACAATCCGCAAGTATTTCCTAGACTGTGAAAAGATTGCCAAGCAGGTTAAGGAGTCTACATCCAAAAAGCTTCACTCCGACAAAGAGAGGGCTGCGGGAATAGTAGCACGGAGAGAACACACTGATGCTATCGCAATGTTTAATCCAACTCCTAAAGATTATGCGATCGCTACCAACCAAACCTATTTAGGTATGTTCGGTCAAACGGCTGCGGAAATAAAAGATGAGCGTGGCTTAAAGCAGAAACAGTCGGCTCGCGAGGGCATGAATGATGTTGAGCTGGCAGCTATACGACTCACTGAGCTGGCAGTAGCGAGAGATCGGTCAATCCACAACCTTAATCAACTTAGTGCGGCTAATTACATCCAGGCTGATGCAATCTCAAAAGCATTAAAGGTTCGCCATCTACCAGGGTGACATATCTCACCACCATACAAAAACCGCTCCTTACTATTAAGTCTGGAGCGGTTTCGTTTAGTCGATCGAGTGATGTCTATGCAGCAACGTGTAGTTTGCCGATGTACTCTAATGCTGACTCATCATCATAGATAGCCTGATTCATTAACTCGATCATGAGGATGGTTATGTGCATCTCCCAGAGGTCATTCGACATGCCAGCCTTGCTGAGATAACTAGACATCTTTTGCGCCTTGTCGATGTTGACTATATTAGTTAACACATCATCAAATTTAATGCGGCACTGAGCGGACTTAGCTAGCTCAATAATTGATTTGGAAAATACAGGGTCGATCATGGCTTTGATTGTGTGGGTGAATATGTCTACTGTCTCAAGTTCTAAAGCTATTGGCTGTGATTGAGATCACATGACAGGAACTAATGGTAATCTTGGTTGCGTACGTGGCAGTACGTAGGTGGTAGCACGTAAAAGGTTTTTTTTGTTCTAGGGAGTACGGAAACTTCGATCGTGATAGCTCGCAAAAATGCGCCAACTTTTTTGACCCCCAAAATCTGATACAATTAAATTATAACAACAATGGCAATCGCTATATGCCTTATACCCCCGGCACATCAACTACTAATACATTTGGCCCTCATGGCAATTACAGTACTACAAATGGCGTAAGAGATTATCGCTATGATAAAACTCCCGATGACGTTGTAAATGCAGCTAGACAAGCAGCCCAAGATCAAGTCGGAATCCAAAAGCAAATGAGTCAATCCGTACTTGAGACAGGCAGACAACGGGATCAGGATGTAAATCAAGCTGGCAGATCTGTGGCGTTCCAAATGGCAAACACAGACGAATCCAAGACAAATAAACAGCGTATATACGACAGTGAAGAAAAAGCACTCGATCGAGCTAAATCATCGAAGGAATTTAACGCCGGATTAGCCCAGCAAGATAAGCAGACCGCGCAAAATCGTTCTGACATGGAATATCAAGTCATGATGGGGGAGCGAGCCACCAAACAAGCTCAAGATCACGATACATTCGCGCGTGCCAATGACAACCTCAATCAGCGTGCAGCCCAAACAGCGAACATCAATAGCAACGAAAAACTAGCTAACATCAGCCAACAGACATCGTTGAGCGGGCAAAAATCACAGGAGGAGCAGGCTAGAATAGCAGCCAAAGCTCAAGTAACATCAGCATTAATGGGTAGTCGCAGTAATTATGGGGGGTTATTGGTAATGTCATTTTCAAGATTTGATCCAGCACAAGAGAGTTTTCAGGCTGAGCAGACTAAGTTTGCTATGGATAGCGTTAGAACGTATCAAGCCGATCAAAAGGCTAGGGATAGCGACCAACGCGCTAGAGCTGCGGCGCAGAAACAGGTTGATGACGTAAACTCATCTTTAGAGCAAAGGAAGTCACTCGATCGAGCCAATAAACGTACGGCTGATTATAATGCTGGCATCGTAGATCCCCAAGATGTTGCAGACCAGCAAGCAGCCCAAGCAAGAGCCAAGGAAGCGGGCATGAGCGACTTCCAGCGATACTCACAGAAAAATGATTACGACCCTAGGTAATCAACAAAAAGCGTGGGAATCTGCCAACACATTGAGAATGAAGGAAGCGGATCAGTCTAACGTTGCTCAAAAAGATAGATTAGTGTCACAATTAGACAACCAAAAAAATATGCAGCAGGCGGGCTTTAACCAGACCAATAAATTGAGATCTGATGACAATCGGCGTGCAATTGACGGATTTAAGATGAGTTTTTAGGAGGATATTATGGGCATAATGGCTAAAGGTCTGACTGTTGTTGACGCTCAGATCGCTAACTGGAGTGATGACGAAAAAGCCGACCCTAATGGAGTTTGCAAGACATCCTGCTAATGGAGTTACCGTTATCACGCTTTATCTAAACCAACGAGGCGTAAAAGCAGCTATCTGTACCGTTCACCGCTGGCTCAAGGGCATCAGGGAGGAGTCCGAGCGTATTTCCCGAATGAGATCCGTATTCGAGAGTTATCGCGGTGTTACAGCTGATGAGGTTAATGCTTACATAGCTGCTACCATGGCAGAGATCATGATCACGCTCCAGACAGACATCGAAGAATCTGGCTTAGATCTGAAAAAGATTCAGACGTTAACCGGACTCGCCAAGGAGGCTCGATCAAGCGCACAAGCGATGAATACGCCACATTCTAGCGCATCCATGAAGGAAATGGAGTTAGGGTTTGCTTTGAGCTTTGCGAGCAAGTTAGAGGGCATTTTTGAAGGGGATGACGTATTACTAGAGCGCGTCAAAAATGCCTGCAAAGCAATCCTAATTGAGATCGAAGGACAGTATCAGGGTTAGGGAGTCGGAGGCATTAGTTGCTGATAAGGCAAGAATGTTTGATAGCTAGTCGTATATATGTTATTGTTTGGCGCGACCAAGGGAGTATCTATGTTGGTGTCGACAACTATTGGTATTACACGAGGATTTAGCATATTGGGATCGGTCTGTAAGTCAAACTCAATCGCAGACTGGTTTGAAGCTGATCTGAAGCTCCCGATCCGATAGAGCGGACTACTGGGTGGCTGGTAATGTTCGTTAAATATATTTACCTGGATTGGCAGTAGATTTCCGTCGTAGAACTTATCCACTACGTCGCTTGGATATAATCCAAGCGAATCAGTTGCGGGAATTGAGTTAAGCTCTATGTCTGTCAGTCCCTCGGCGGGTAGCATCATAGATCCAAAAGCAATTTGTCTAGAGCCAAAATAATCAGGGAAACTCCTGGTGGGGGTTGGGTTTGGTGTGTCTATATTTGGTAGCCGTGTTTTGTCAAATATGCCAATGCCATAGGCTTGTATTACGATATACCTAACATTAGTGGATGCCGCCCAATTAGTTATAATTCTTTTTGATATAAAATAATCTTTTGTCTGTTCTTGTCGCCCGATTCCAGTGTAATCGGCAAAAAAATCAGATCTAGTGAAGTAGTTGCCGAGCTTGCCATAAGTATCGACATACGGCACTGATCGGTACGGCTCAAACAACACTTGTCTAGGTGGGGCTGCCATTTTTGTGTATTCTGGATTTAAATTTGACAATCCAAATGCAGGAACTGAAGAGTCACCAGCAATAATCGGCTGACCTAAACTAGACTGACCTAACTCTGTTATGGAGTCATTGGAATCCGGTGACATAAAGATCGCAAACGAAATTATTCTGAAGCAATGTTGTAACAACTTTAGTGCGGAAGAATATACATGGAATGCCCACAACACTTGGCAATATAGTTAACTCAACCGACTCATCCTCTATTAGATACCGATCATTTTCCTTTAATTTAAAGATTATTGTTCGATTGCCAGTCTGTTCTGGATTCGCAGATGGCTCAATGAATACTTGCTTATTATTAGCGATCGGGATATTAACGACGGGTATATTGTCTACATCTAAACTAGTCCCAATTACTGTATATAAGCCAGGATTGGCACTACCCAGTATTTCAAATTCCACCAGTGTCTCGATCTCCTGATCGGGTTCAACTACTACATCGAGAACAAAGCTCATGCCACCACCAGCTTCTAATTCTGATGCGCTACCAGTGGCTAGCCTGACTGACACTGTAGGTACATTAGGAGTGCAGAGAGATAGTGGTGTATTGGAATTTAGTACCGACCAGTACCGATCGTCCTTGGGATTGCCAGCCACAAATTTAAGTACGTCATCCCTGGCGTGCATACAGAACCTGATAAGGTTGAATACCCTCTGGAGCGTAAAACAGCCCATAATCCTTATCGTTGTAACTAAAGACTGTCTTGGGTAGCTCTGTAATGCCATTTTGCCTATTGAGTGCAAGCAGTTCGTTATCAGGATCATTTTTCCCAGTATTATCTGTTATGATTTTGACTTTTGTCAACATCCAATTATACAAACTAAAGACTGGATTCTTGAAAACCATTCTTCAGTTGAATGATATTAACAGTGCGAGGCGTGGTATTTTGCTCAATGATAAAAATACTCGTATTCATAATAATCGGCTTAGTTGACTGGATGACGATCGAGCGATCATATTTTGGATCGTTAATCCGGTTACGAGCAGCGAATGCCTGCCCACTAGATATTGTGAGGATGACTTTTTTAAACTTAACAATTAACTCATATTCATCACTAACTGAATACGGAATCAGATCTAGTGACTTAATAGGGTCGAGATAGGGTCTGAGTTTTTATCCGTCGGAACATCTCTGACATCAATTTCGCGGAATGGCTTTGCTTCCGTGGGCTGAGTGGTGGATAAATCAGGGAATCTACTTGGGGCCTCTAGGTCTTTGATGTCGTCGGGAATTAGATCGTATACCCATACAGCATCTCCAAAGTCTCCATAGTGCGGCAAGGCTTTACGTTGCTTGACCAACCGAAAGCTAGTAACTTCAGATTCTTTCAGCTCGTCGATCGACTTACGTTTAAACGGATCCTCGGGCTTCTTGATGCGATCTTTTTTCTTGCTGCCGCCATGAAAATCACTTCCGCCTTGATTGTTCCACAATTTGTCTGACATAGTATAAAGGCGGCTAGAGTGCCGCCATGATGTTGATTAATTAACTGAAATACAAGTGAATCGCTTCGTCTAGTTCTGGAGTGAGGTAATAAGTATTTACTCGGTAATTCCCATGATAAGTTTTGCCGATTGGCTCACATCCCTGATTCTTCACGAAAGTACCCAACGCCGATCCGGTGCCGATTTGCTTTTGAGAGTAGCCTAGCTCATTAGCTCGTACAGTTGCAATTACCAGTTGAGATTCTGCCAACGCCTTACCGCCTAACTGTTCGGCTAGTCGTTGTGAGATCAGAGCTTTTAAGTGAGGATCGTCGATTACTCCAGCAAGGTTAGCAGCCTCGATGTAGTCAATCAAATCTCGTTGTGGTGCTAATCGACGCTGGGGTTCGACTGGCTGGGTATGCGCCATGTCAAAGCAAGTCTGAACACCCATTGAGCCAAACAGCCGAGCTAGTCGTTTTGCGCCTTCAGCTTTAGCCTTGGACTCCCAGGCAAAATATTCAATGACGAGCCATGCCGACTGAGCACAAAAGCCAGATTCTAGTAAAGCACCAGCTCCAAACCCTGACTCCGCAAGTTTTTGAGTTAGTTTCTCACTATTGAAAGCACCATCTCGAATAATCGAGGTGTGCTCTACACCACACAAGCCAGCAAGCCCACGGATACTGAGGTTGCGACCACCGATCGAGTTGTCTTGAATATAGCGAATGAAATCGGACTGAGAATTGATTGAATTTGACTGTACAATACTGTTAGACATATTACTTGTTGGTTAAGTAGTTGTTTAGCGATCGGTTGCTAGCCGATCGCGCCCCATTAGGGGTATTACAATTATAATCGATCCACATAGACTATCTATCGGTAAAATGGCTTCCACCTCTAAATTAGCGGCACTCGACAAAGTAACCGAATTAGCACCTGCTTTTGATGGTGCTTATGGATGGCTTACCTCAACCGAACTAAATTTAATAGATCCATTCGCTCGCCGATTTGAAGTCTTGGATGATATTGAGTTTGTCGATGGTACTGTGTTTATGCTAGTCATATTAGATTGTTAAATGTCTACAAGATCAACTAGGCAGACATCAAATTATCTTAAGTACAAAGCTACTCAAATTGACTCAACCGAATTAAGTGAGATGGCACTAAAGTGTCGAACTGATTTTATTGCATTTCGGGAATACGTCTGTGAACACGAGAGCTTTGAGCATCATTTGCAGTGGGAAAAGATTTTAAACACTGGTAAAGATAACCCCAATCTTAAGGGTATCGCAGGCGATGATACACTTATACTAGCGCCGAGGGGTTCGAGTAAATCAACGTACCTCCTGGAGTGGGCTGCGTGGGTGATTGGCACTCACACAATTCAGGGAATTGGGCTGAAAATCCTGTATGTATCGTATGAAATCACTACAGCCCAAAACAAATCAGAGCAGGTGCAGTCGATTGTCTCTAGCCCCAAGTACAGAGAGGTGTTTCCCGAGGTCAGACCAGGGGATAAGTGGGCGACCAAACAGTGGGTAATCGATCGAAGCCATGCAAAGCTATCAACTATTGATGAACCCTATACGATGGCTTGTACGGGGCTGAGAGGTACTGCTACAGGTAAGCGGAGTCACTTAATACTATTGGATGACTTGATTAAGTCTCCAGAGGATATTGCAGTGATCGAGGTGCGGGACAAGATGCGTAAAAATTGGAATTCATCTATCAGCAAGACGCGATTCAGGGATGGTGGTAGAGCGATTTGTTTAGGTACATTGATGAGAGCTGATGATATTTATAGCACTGAATTTACCGCAGCCAAAAAGTGGAAACGAATCGTCCAGAAAGGAATCGTAAATACAGCGGGACTAGAGGCTTCTTTTTGTGAGCAGATGGCACCATTAAAGGAATTGCAACGGGAAAGAGAGCTAGACTTGGAGTCGTTTGAATTTCAGATCCAGAACAACATAGTTCGGATCAGCACTCAGTCGATCGATTCCAAGTTGGATTATCAAGCGGAATCTACCCGACAAGATGGACAAGATTACGGTCGGTATTGATTTAAGTTCCGGCACCAAGGAGCGGAATGACTTTACGGCAATGGTGGTAATGGGCAGTGCAAGGGACGAAAATGGTGTTAATCGCTATTACGTGATCGACTACTGGAGGGGGAAGATCATGGGGAATATCGAAAAATTAGACGAGCTTATTAAGCTTCACGAAGAATGGAGTTATTTAAATCCCGTCTGGGAAATCTGGATTGAAGCTCACAACTATCAAAGATCAATGGCTGGAGACTTTGCGACCTACGTTAGAGGCACTAAGGGTATTGAGGACATGGTAATTGTGCCGTTGAGTAATCTAGGTGGAGACAAATTAACGCGGCTTAGAGGTCAAACTGGAGCACTGCAAAACGGGTTAGTAACCTGGAACCAATGGATAGATTTTGGGGGTAGTAATCGATGAACTTATTAACTTTGGATCTACTAGCCATGATGATTGTGTTGATGGGTTTGTCTATGCTCTCAAGGGACTGAGAGAAAGATTACCACTTGATACCGCAGACATCGAATCAAGTATAATAAGGAACAGGTTAACATTCGTATAGCTCCTCATGAAAATTAATTACGGTAGGCAAGAGTTGACCGATCTCCAAGAAATCGCACTAGTTGATTGGTATCGCAAAAAGACAGACGTTCGGGATGCTGTTAAAAACAACCTAACTAAATTACCCCAGGAGCTACAGGATTTTTGGAACGAACCCAGGAACCAAATCACTAAATCGATGTTTCTAGAAAAGGCATCCAAATATATCGAAATTCCCCATTCAGATGTTTGGCATGACGATAGGGTTCTGATGTAAAGTTTGTCAGTGATTTTGATAATTTAATTCTCACATGATAGCGTAGATAAAAAAAGAGCGATCAATATGTCACAAATTATCAATCAACTAATCAAAGCTCAATTATCCCGTGACGGCTCCAGTGGCGGTCGTGGTACAGTAGTGCCGTTACATTGTGCTCAGATGCGGGAATATGGCTCCAGGGGTGGCCAAGTTCAGTTTGACTGCCCACAAGACGATGATACAAACAGTCGTGGAAACGCTCTTAAAAAGTGGTTTGAAAGCAACGATTCTTGCGGCAAAAATGGATTATGTTTTCGATGTTTTTACTTGCTGGGGAGAGGTTCTGTGGCTAATATTGCCGCTCAATAACGGGGATTACTGGATTGAATTTTTCCAAGGTGGGCTGAAACACGATAATCCACAGTTTAAGATCTACTATAGAAATGGCGGTAGAGAGATTGAAACTGCTGTTATTAGGTATAGCTATCAAAAGGACAATGATATCGGCTCTGGTGCGATCCCGATGGCTGGTGGTGGTAACACGTCAACCACTACTCGATGGATAAAGCTAATCATTAACTCCGAGTCGATCGTCACAATGGACTGTGGATCTGAACCAGACTTAACTATTAATCGAAATCAGTATGCCGTGGGCAATAATGTTAAAGTTGACCCAAACCCATTCGCACCGATATTGCCTATTGCGCTATCGGTCAATAACCCCCAGCAAACAGGGAAGCAAGGGACTGGTGATTTTCACGTTTTTGCGGCATTGATTGAGAATCACGAGGAACGATTAGCTTGGGTAGATGAGAACCTGGAAACATTTGGCAATCCATCGCTGGTTACAACTCGATCGGCTTCGGAGGTTATGGAGACAAACATGACAGATGCTCCCAACACTTGGGCGGCCAATCAAGGCTTCAGGGATGGAGTGGGTGATGCATATAGTATCAGTAGCTCTAAATCCCTCACGGGAAGGCGTGGCGCAAAGGGCAAGCGAATCTCTAAGGTCATCGGAAACGTGAATATAGACGAAAGATTTGGCTACATTCAGACGAGTCCAATACCCGGAGATTTGACTGCCTATATCAGAAATGACAGAGAATTAATTCATTGGTGCCTAGG